>SKCR01048429.1:0-196541 GCA_019454045.1 Zanthoxylum bungeanum
TTACGTATTTATCGATGTCCAATCTCGACAATGCTCTGACTAAGGATATTTAATGATTAATCCTTCATGGACTGATAATGTCTCATATCATTCTCAATCCAGGAACTAATCATAGGGACCTCCTATCATTTATATATCTAGGTGATCTAATCACAAATGATAAGAGAGCAATCTCCTTTGTCACATAGTTAATTTGTACAAAAACACCATGATCTGTACAAATAGTGATGCTATGGGTCATAATTGTCCAACATGCGGGCCCACTCGAATTTTGAATTCTAGTGGGGCCCACACAAGTCACATCACCTAGTCTATCTCATCCTTAGCCAATCAAAGTGAGTATTTTTCGCTTCTTTACTTTGCATATTCACATCATTTTATGCTTAATGATCTTGGTTATTATTCTTAGAGAACCCAACAAGCATCACTATTTGTAAAAGACATTGTGTTTTGGTACAATTTAACTATTTGACAAAAGGAAATTGCTATTTTATCATTTTGTAATTGGATTACTTGGATATATAAATGATAAAAGTCTATATGGTTAAATCGGATTGATAAGATATGAGACAATATTAATCCATGAACGGTTTAATCAATAAATATATGTAGTCGTAGTATTATCGAGACTGAACATCGATAATACGGAATAGACTAGTATTACACTTGCGCATATTATGGAAGCTTAACGGTATAGTTCTAATATATTTAAGTATTGGAAACTTATGCAAGTGTGATAAGAGGTTCTGTTAGCCGTTGGACCGAGAACAGCTTCGCTCTGGATAGACCCACTCGAAATCTCGTTGGTAGTATGACTATGTGTCTATGGGAATCTGAATCAGGGTATGTGTATGTGATCTTTAACCTAAGACTTGCATCGCTATTACTTGCGACAATCAGTTTACTTTGGTATTGTTCGTCTGGAGCTTTAACAAGTTCTGTGTACACCTCAGTTGGGTTTACTGAGAATCATAGTGTATTGAGTGTGATGTCAAGATGGGAGTATAGTCATATGGAGATGATGGTCAGACAGGATACGGTACTAGTACTCTTAAATGTTGCAGCTATCGGGATAGTATGACTAGGTCATGATTATCTGATTACAGAGACTAGTTACGCGGGATCCGATATATGCTACATACGGGGCAGACATAGAGCCAGCCCTAGGCCTAGCATGTGACATCCGATGTTGGATCGTATTACGTATTACATAATATTACTATGCCTAATACAAATAATATTCATCGGTGGATATTCCTGGAGAATTGGGTAGGCACGGTGCTTGCTAGAAGCCAACCATGTCTTGTAAATCGGTGATAACGTGGTATGGGGTACGCACATGTTGGGATAGTCCGATGACCGTATTTACTACTAACATATCCAGGAATCTCTTGGGTCGCTTCCCAAAGATTCACCAATGATATTTTACTCGAACAGAATTAATCTAGGATTAATTATGAGAGAGAAAATTAATCTGGGATTAATTGCGGTAAGAATTTATCTGGGATTAAATTCGTCTAGAAGAGAGAACGCGATTAATTTGGAATTAATCGATAAAATAAATTTTATAATTAAATTGGATTTTTCTATTTAATTTATTTATTTGGGCTAAAATAATATATCAGATATATTAATTGAAATTAGATTTCAATACGGAATTAAAATTGGATTTTAATTCAAGCGAACGAATTAATTTGGAATTAATTCGTAAGTGAATTTCGTAATAATTTTGCTATGCATAATTATTTAATTAAATTGGATTTAATTATGTCGCGATGGGAAATTCATTTAATCGAATTAAACGATCCCGGGCCTAAAGCTAAGTTGTGTGTTGGAAAAGCCAACTTAAATTTGGAATTTAAATTGGGTGGGACCCATTAACTTACATCACATGTCACTCATTGATGGAAGTGGTTGGCTTACTTAAATGTTGCATTTAACCAACAAAACCACCAACTTTTGAATCAAGTTTTTGGAAAACAAAATTCACTATTCATCTTCTCTCTTTTTCTCTCCAAAACTGTGACTCTCTCTTCCTTGGAGGAAAATTTTGATTCCCAAAATTGATCAAGCTAGCACTTTGAAAGTTGAATCAAGGTGATAGGGAAACTCACCCAAGGGTTTGGAACTCATCTTAAAGCTTGGAGCTTCATCCTTTCAAAGGATTTTTGGAAAATTCTCTACCAACCAATGTAAGTATTCCGCAACTTAACTTGGATTATTCACACACAAATCATTGTTTAGAGATCTTGTGGCATGTGTAGGACAATAAAAATGGTATCTAGAGTCATCTAAACTTGATTTGGAATTCTATGGTTCTTAACTTTAATTTGAGGATTTTGCTTGGAGCATGTAAATTTCTAAATTGATTGTTTGGTTGTGATTAAATGATGATAACTTAGAGTTACACATTATTGGATTTGTGAAAATTGATTGGATCAAAATTTCCCCAAATCTCTTAGCATGGCCGAAACTATGGACCCTAAGAATTGCTCATGGTGAATTTTGGAAATTTGACGATTGGATGTGTTATTGGCATCAAATGAATGTTAATTGTTGATTTAATTGGATTGAAATCAAAATTGGATGTTATTTCTTGCCTATTGCCGTGAGTATGAAACATGTTGGATGAATTGATTTTGCTTCAATTTGTGTTGGACATGAATTGGAAGTAAAACATGATTAATTAGATTAATTAATATTTTGAAAATATTAGATTAATTAATTAATTGTGTAAATTACACTTAATTGGATTAATATGATATTTAGAATAATATATTAATCTAATTTGTTGTATTTGGGTTAATGGGCTTGGTTGGGCCAAGTATGATTTTGGATAATTGGGTTGGATCCAATTAGGCCTAAACCATTTCCATAAAAGTTCGAAATATGACTTTGGGCCTTTAATAATTTAATTGGGCCTAATGGGCCAAACTTGATTTTTGGCATAGGGTGATTCCTAAATGGGCCTTGGCATTTTGGGTTTGATCCATAATGGCCAAAGTACATGCCTAAATAATTAATTAAAAGCCCATTGGACTTAATTGAATTGGCATTGGATGCTAATTGGGCCTTTGAGACCCATTTGGATTGGATTTGGAATCCAAGTCTAAAAAGGCATTATTACGAGTGTAATTGTTTAATTTGGAATTAAACATCAATTAGTATTGGATACAATTTAAATTGGATTTAAAATTGTAGTTCGATATAATTCAAGAATACTTACTTTGAGTATTTATTCTTAAACGAGTTGGACTTGCGCAAATCAAATCATTGTATGAACATTGGATGGTCATTAATAGAAGATTAATTAATTGGATTAGATTGATTGACAACATACTTTGTGTGAATACTTGGATTTATTTGTATGAATAATGTATATCGGATGGATATTAGATGGGTGGGGGCAATTTTGGAAATTGTTGTAAATATGGTATTTATTTGAAATTGGACCTGTGTGTCCAGAATTTCACCTCATATTCTCTTTGTATTTCTCTTCTCACCAATTCCCCTCAATGCAAATGAGGTTTCTTATTGTGTTATGTAATTGGGTAAAGAATGTAAATTGCTAGCGGGAGAGGAAAGACAGAGCAATTTGTTCTAGGAACAAATTGTATTACGAAGCTTTCCCACTGTCAATGGGTCGCGCTTAACTAGAATCATTAAGCTTGTTGAGCCAAAGCCAAGGCTTAGTTGATTCAGAGGAAAAGGTTAGGAAATATATTGGATATAAATTTTGGACTTGGAAGTCCACCTACCGGATCTAGGAATTGGATGCGATCCAATTGATCTTAGAGATCTACCTAGTTAAGTTTTATACAGCTTGTTGGCCAAAGTCAAGGTTGTGTATTATTTAACAGGATCCTAGCCCACTAGGAAACTAGGTTTCCTGAGTACTCAACATAGTGTTGGAGGCTCGCCGAAAAATAGTGGGAAGCTAGTATTAAATTTGTAATTTCGTTTAATACTCGCTAATACGCGCTCTTTTATTATTATATCACATTATATATATATTAGTTGGACTAATATCTTTTATTGCTTTCTTTGAATAGTTAGACTGTACAAGACACTACTCCATTTGTAGTTGGTTATATAGTTGGACTATAGTAACCATTGCATTTTGAGTGTACCCGAAATTGTTGATTGGGTAGTTGGACTATAGCAATCAAGATGGCTGGAAAGATTAGCGTTATGGACATAATCATGGGCGAGAATGTCTTTAACGGCTCCAATTTTACAGACTGGGAAATGAATCTCAGGATAGTCCTGGGATCTGAGAAGTTGCTCTTTGTTATAGAGAGTCCTCTCGGGCCTGAGCCCGGACTTGAGTGACCAGTTGATCATGAGCTTTAGAAAAATCATCGAGATGATAACTTTACTTCTCAATTTGTCATGCTTGCTGCAATGACTCCTCAGTTTTGTCGTCAGAACAAAGGATTGGATCTTTATAACATGATGTTGAAATTGAAGGATCTTTATAGATCTAATCTTAGAACTCATAAGTATGAATTGCAAAAGAAGCTCTTTCACTCACGTATGTCAGAGGGTACATCTGTCGAGCACTATATGTCGCATATGATTGTTGACATCGAACAACTAGGTCAGCCGGGCATTACCTTCGAGGCCGAGACTTCCATAGATTTGATCTTACAGTCTCTACCCGATTGCTGGGGCGGGTTCATCATGAACTATAATATGATGAATTAAGAAAATACTCTTGGAGATTTAATGGCGATGTTGAAAGAGGCAGAGCTAGAGCTTCTGAAGGGAAAGAAGCGCGAGGCGCATCTGACCGGCGTAAACACACGCGTATAACACAAGCGTACGTATCGTTCAAGTAGTATAAAAAGTATCGATCCCACGAGGACTTAATACCTAAGCTATTAATTTTATGAGGTCAAATGATTACTAGTATCTAACATGTTGATTGATTGATTTGAAATGGTGACGATTCTAAATTTAAAAGCAAGTAAATAAAATTGTCGAAAGTAGGTTTTAAGAAAATTCAATATTAAAAACTATCTAGGGTTGTGATTTCTTCCAATATTATTTAAAGATGAAGTGGTTATCTTATAGTTGGGTAAAATATTGATTTATTAACCTGGAACACTAAATTATGTAAAAGCCTCTTCCGATAGTCAACTACAAATATCCAGTATAACCCAATTGAACCATATGTCTATGTCAACCAAATTACATGAATTCATTAAGATTAACTTCCAATTAAGGCTACCCCCGCCTGACAGGTATATTCCTATCCTGTAAGGAAATCTATTAAAGGGTTATCTATCCTCAAGGAAGATCGTGGGCTATTGAGTCTAAGGTCTTAAACTTAAAATCCCTATGTCTAGTTCATTTTAAGTTTACCTAGTCAATTTTATTAGTGGCCAGTTAATAAAAAGCATTAAGATTAAGACTCAATAAATAAATCTTTATATTACCCAAACTATAATCTAACCCCTTATAAACCGGTGATATTGGAACTCATCACAACCCTAGATAACTAATTTAGTTACAACACATAACTAGGGCTAGTAAAATAAAAGACATAAAGTAAAAATGCCAAAAGTAAAATGCGGTAAAGTAGAAATTGAAAAGTAAAATAAATTAAAATGAAATTATTTACTATTTTAGATATCTCCCATAAAATAATATATAAATTTGTGATAATATTACCAACCAGCCATATAGGCGGTAACCTGATTAAGTCAAATTAAGTCCAACCAGCCATTAAGGCGGTAATATTTGTCTATAATCCAGCCATAAAGGCGGAACCAAAAATAAACCAGCCATAAAGGCGGAACCAAAATTAAATTACCAACCGAACAATCTGGCGGTATCCTTGATTAGTCAGGTTTAAACAAGAATAAAATGAATTACCAACCGACCAATATGGCGGTATCCTTTTTAAGTCAAATTTTAAATAGTGAATATATTATTTTTAAGGGAGATTAATCTAAATAGCAATAGTAAAAGAATTAACTTTCACCCTAGTTGGGGAAGTTACCTCCTCATGGTGAATAGTAAAAACTGTAAAAATAAAGAAAGTAAATTATTATTATTACAAAAAGTAATTAAAATTTAATTACAAAACTTAAATTAAAAGAAACTAGAGAGAGAGACTCCATATTTACATCAAAAAAATAAGAGAGAATGGTACAACTGAAACTGAAATGTCGAGCTGAATTTATAGGCATCAGTGGGGTCTGGGCGTCGCGACGCTGGAACAGTTAGGCGTGGCATGCTCTGGTGATGAAACGTGGCAATTCAGATAAGAATATAAGGCGACACGTGGCAAGGCGGCTGAGAGCTCAATTATTATGCTGACGTGGCAAGATGTGGCAGTGACGTGGCGACACGTGGTGAAAGGGAGTGTCGGTACCATAGGATTGCGACATGTGGCACGCGGTGATTGGTTGATGATGACGTGGCGAGTACGTGGCACTTTGACTCGGTCAACCGGTGATGTGGATGATGACGTGGCTGTGACCTGGAGTGACACGTGTCACACGTGGAAATGGTGATTGTCGGCACTATAGGATGATGACACGTGGCACGGCGCACGTTAGCAAATCGGCTTTGATGGTGACACGTGGCACGGCCCACGTTAGCAAATTCAAACTTTTCATATTCTGACCCGTTGACCCGGCGCACATTAGCATGACTTGGTGCACGTTAGGCATCTCGACGCCAAGGGCTTGCGCGTTGCGACGCGCCCAAATTACCAAAATGCCCATTTTTCCAATTTTCACTGTTTTGCTCCAAATCACCTCCAGAATGTCCTGAAACTTTATTTATCTACAAAATAACACAGAACACATCAAAATATTCACAAAACTCAAGAAACTATACAAAATATTAAGTTAAATGAGTGGAAATAGTGATAGATTTACCACTCATCACACCCCCAAACCTAACATTTTGCTAGTCCTCGAGCAAAACACAAAATAAAATAACATAAAAATAAGATTTAACTAAGCCACTTTCGTAGGGATCACGGTTGCATTTAGTATATGCAACAAGCCTTTAAACCCCTAGGTGTCCCCAGTGGATGAGTTGTAGTCTCGTGAGGGTTTACAGCAATGATACCCACAAACATTTTACAAAAGTAAAAATGTAGTAAAACTAATGCACACAAAAGCAAAAAGATAAGCGAAAAGAGAATAAAGAAGTTAGTGACTAATCAGGTGCAACTTCTACTCCAAGTTACTGGTTGTTTTGTTTCTTTCTAAATTACTAAATAAGTAAATTCTCCGATTATATTTACCATTCTCCATATACACAGCCAACAAAATATTAAACAACTCATTTTTGCCCACAACAGTCACAAGTGTAGTTGATAAGAGAGTAATATTTTTGTCCTAAAATTTTATCGGAATTCACACCTTTTTGCAGCAATGGAATAATTTGTCTGATTTTTCTGATTTTTTCTTTGATTTTTTTCTACTTTTTATTTTCTATGTAGCGAGTGTTGGGTCGGTGGCTCCCAAACCAGTTGGCTTTAAGGCACCAGGTGTTAAGACACCCCTACGGACTTAATTACTCAGACTTCAGATATATATATTTTTGCAGCATCTTTGATCCATGTAGCGAGCTTTGGGCCAGTGGCTCCCAAACCAGTTGGCTTTAGGGCACTAGGTGTTAAAACACCCTTACAGACTTAATCACTCGGATCTCAGGTTTTTTTTTTTTTACTCCATCACTTTTTAAGATGATTCCTCCAATTAAAATAGAGCACTGAATATTACAAACTTTTCAATTACAACTCATGTCCGTATGTTTCCATGTATGTTGATAATACCTGTCAACTGAGCATATGAAGATCCATTTTAGTTAGTATTATGGAGAATTCACAAATTAAATAATTCAAAAGGAAATAAACAAAAATTAACTTGTTTCGAAATAGGTTTGAGATACGTCTCAGGAGTGGAAATCCCTTACTCAGCTATCTCTTACCAATTTCACATTTTTAGTCAAAATAAAAAAAACACAAAATATTTTTGTAATTTTAGAAACTTTTTCAATTTTTTTGTATTTTTCGAAAAATTTTGGACTAAAAATAAAAACAACACACAAACTAAAAAAAAGGTACTAATCAACTAATTCCCTCCCCCAAACCTAGATGAGACATTGTCCCCAATGTTTTAAATAGTAGAAGAAGAGCTTAGAAGATAATACCTGGTTAGCTGAAATTCTACAAGAATTTAAAGGTTAAGATCCAGATTAACACGACGCCTCTTACCACGATCGTCTTTGGACCAGTTTATCTTTGAAAGGATAGGTCAACTTATGGTTCATAGGCTAAGAGTTTGTCTATTAGATCCGGAGCAGTTCTGGCAGTAAAGATGAGTTCTTTTAAAGGTTTTGACACGAACCCATTTCTTCGGGCATCATCAAGAAACACACAAAGAAAATCATAAAATCCATCAACGTTAAATAACCCAATTGGTTTATGGTGTATGTTCAAGTTCGCCCAAGATAGCACTATAAAAATCTCCTCAATGTGCCCAAGCCACCTGGCAAAGCAATAAAAGCATCAGCACGATTAATCATTTCTACCAATCGTTCAGACATACCTGGCACAATTAGCTCTTCTCCGTTTGATGATCCAATAATATTTGCCTCTGCCAAGGGTTTTGGGATGATTCCCAAAACGTTACTACCTCCTTCCTGTACGGCCTTTGGAATGATTCCCATTAGTCCAAGATTACCTCCGCCATATACTAAGTGCATATTTCTTGCAGCTAAGACTCGGCCCAATTCATGTGCTGCTTCTACGTATTGTGGTTTAGTACCAACACTACTACCGCAAAACACACAGATGTTTTCAACTCGTCTTCTTGAAGTGGCTTCAATGTTTTACTCTGGATGTCTTCAAAAGTGCAATGATGAGTTGAATTTATAACACTTGAAAAGGGTGAGTAAAATAATAGCACTAGTATCTGCCAAATGACAATTATTAGTTAAACAGTAAAATAAATCGTGATAGTAAAAAAGGTCTGGATCCTTTCGTAGAAAATAAAAGAAAACAACAAAACAAAACACAATTATTAGGAAAAGACAAAGAGATAAAATATTTACAAAAATTTACAGCTTGATTAACGTCTATGCGTCAGGGACAAGCTTCCCATACAATTTTCTTATAAATTGGCAAACAGGGTCTTTTTTAGTCAGATTCCCAAGACTTAACTGTTGTCTTTCTTTTTGAAATTGTGTATGTAATTTGCGAAAGGCTATGTGAACGTATCCACTGGGATGCGTCTCAATAGTCGAAGATATATCATCTAAAGACTCCTTACTCAAGCCATCCCTAATGAATTTAATTTTGTCTTCACGATTATCAGACACCATTCCTAAATAACGACAACGAGTATTGCAATTCCAGCGTGCACATTTGTAACAAACACCCATTTGCTTAGCTCTACGTTTCTTTGCATAGGTGCTTCTTCCAAAACCAGGAAAATGTGAAATAAAAAAGTCAGAAGACTCACCTGCCAATCGGACTCGTGCTTCAATTACCCAACGAATGTCATTAGGAACACCGTGAATTGTTAATAGTCTCATTCGTTCCAAGCGAGCTTTGTAAACTTTCATTAGAGATTTTTGAGGGAGAGAATGAAATTGCTTGTGAAGATTTGCGAGAGCTTCTTCCATCTTGAAATGACTTAATCTGCAAAAACTAAACACACCAAATTAAATCACACCAAATCACAATATATACAAAAATTGCATGGGTTGCCTCCCTGCGAGCGCAAAGTTTTAAGTCGTCAGCTAGACGTGACTGCCTGAACGTTATACTGGATCTGAAAGTGTGACACTTTCTTTTTGTCGCTCAAATGATTCTCCCCAGTAGTGTTTGACACGCTGACTATTAACTTTGAATGTGTTGTTGGTGTTAGGATTCAGTAACTCAACAGCTCAATAAGGTAAAACCTGAGTGATCACAAATGGACCTGACCACCTAGATTTCAACTTTCCAGGGAAAAGTTTCAACCTCGAGTTGTACACACACCTGCTGCCTTGGTTCCAACTGTCTGTGCACTATTTTTTGGTCATGCCATTTTTTGGTCTTTTCCTCGTACATTTGGCATTCTATATGTAGCAACTTTAGTTCCTAAATTCGTTGAGTTGGTGAAGTTTTTGTGCGGTGAAAAAAAACAAATTCATCACGTGCCCAGTACGCCTTGTGCTCAAGATCAACTGGTAGATGGCACGCTTTCCCAAACACCAATCGATATGGGGACATACCAATGGGTGTCTTGTAAGCTGTTCGGTAGGCCCATAATGCATCATCTAGTTTTGTTGACCAGTCCATCCTTGTTGATCCAACGGTTCTTTCTAGGATTCTTTTGATTTCCCTATTTGAAACCTCAACCTGTCCATTTGACTGTGGATGGTAAGTTGTGGCAACCTTGTGAGTAACTCCGTATTTGGATAAGAGTGCATCGAAGTATCTGTTGCAGAAATGAGAGCCACCATCACTGATGATTGCACGAGGTCGAACCAAGTGAAAATATTCTTTTTCAGGAATTTGATCACGACTTTTGAATCATTGGATGGCAGTGCAATTGCTTCGACCCATTTGGAGACGTAGTCTACAGCAACCAGGATGTACAGGTTTCTGAATGATGGAACAAAGGGTCCCATGAAATCAATACCCACACATCGAATATTTCCACTTCTAGAATGTTTTGCAATGGTCATTCGTTTCTCCTGGAAATATTTCCCGTTCGCTGGCACCTGTCACATTGAAAAGTAAAAATATAAGCATCTTTAAAAAGAGTGGGCCAGAACAAACCTAATTGTAGGACTTTGGCTGCAGTTTTGTTTCCGCTGAAGTGTCCGCCATATGGTGATGAATGACAGTGCTGCAAAACACAGTTGATTTCCTCATGTGGAACACATCGTCTCAATAATTGATCAGCACAACGTTTGAACATGTACGACTCATCCCAGATATAATGTTTGACTTCTTTGAAGAACTTCTTCCGTTGCTGAGTTGTCCATTCCAACGGCCATTTTCCTGACACAATGTAGTTGACATAGTCAGCATACCAAGGGACTTCCTGTTGTTTCATAGCAAACAGCTGTTCATCTGGAAAAGTTTCTTTGATTGAAAGATCTTTGTCAGTTGTTTCTCCATTCTCGAGCCTCGATAGATGATCTGCCACCTGATTCTCTGTTCCTTTCCTGTCTCTGATCACCACATCAAATTCTTGCAGAAGAAGTAACCAACGGATCAATCTGGGTTTGGCATCTTTCTTCGTGATCAGATATTTGATTGCTGAATGATCTGTGTAGACCACCACTTTGGGACCCAACAGATAAGAGCGGAATTTGTCAAAAGTGTACACAACTGCGAGAAACTTCTTTTCGGTGGTTGTGTAGTTGAGTTTAGCTTCATATAGAGTTCTGCTGGAATAATAAATGGTGTGGAAAATCTTTGCTTTACGTTGTCCCAAAACTGCACCTACAGCAAAATCACTAGCATCGCACATCACTTCAAATGGAAGGGTCCAGTCTGGTGCTACTATGATAGGGGCAGAGACCAGCTTCTGTTTTAAGATCTCAAAAGCTTTCTGGCATTCTTTGGTGAAGTTGAAAGGCACATTTTTCTCCAGAAGATTGCACAGAGGTTTTGCAATTTTGGAAAAGTCTTTGATAAATCTCCTGTAAAAACCTGCATGTACAAGAAAACTTCGAATACCTTTTACTGATGTTGGTGGAGGTAGTTTTTCAATTGTCTCTATCTTTGCTTTGTCTACCTCAATCCCCTTTTGTGAAATCCGATGTCCAAGAACAATGCCTTCATGCACCATGAAGTGGCATTTCTCCCAGTTGAGTACCAGGTTTGTATCTTCGCACCTTTGTAACACATGTTCCAAATTTTGCAAACAATGGTCAAAAGAATCTCCAAACACAGAAAAGTCATCCATAAAAACCTCCATACTCTGCTCCAGCATGTCTGAGAATATGGCCACCATACAACGCTGAAATGTTACAGGGGCATTACATAATCCAAATGGCATCCTACGGAAAGAAAAAGTACCATAGGGACATGTAAAGGTAGTTTTCTCCTGGTCTTCTGGTGCGATGGAAATCTGATTGTACCCTGAATATCCATCCAGAAAGCAATAGAACTCATGTCCTGCCAGTCTGTCTAACATCTGGTCAATGAATGGTAGCGGAAAATTGTCCTTTCTCGTGGCTTTGTTCAGTTTCCTATAGTCCATGCATACTCTCCATCCAGTCACTGTTCTTGTTGGGATTAGCTCATTCTTTTCATTGGTAATCACAGTAATTCCTCCTTTCTTCGGTACACACTGCATAGGACTTACCCAACTGTTGTCTGAGATGGGGTAAATGATGTCAGCATCTAACCATTTGATGATTTCTTTCTTCACGACTTCCTTCATGATTGGATTGAGTCTCCGTTGATGTTCCACTGTGGGTTTGTACTCATCGTTCATCAGGATCTTGTGCATGCAAAATGATGGACTAATGCCTCGAATGTCTACTATAGTCCAGCCAATGGCTTTCTTGTACTCTCGTAACACTCTCAGCAACTTTTCTTCATGCTCCAATGTTAGTGAAGAAGAAATAATAACAGGTAATTCAGAAGAGTTTCCAAGAAATGCATACCTGAGATGACTCGAAAGTAACTTCAGCTCCAACTGTGGTGGTTCTTCAATCGAAGGCTTGATTCGATCTTTCTTTGGCAGTTCCAAGCTTTCAATTGGTGGTGTTGCTTTGAATGGGAATGGTTTGTCAAGGTAGTTGATACATTCCAGGATTTCAGCATCTAGCTCGCTGTCAGTCATGTTAGTGATGCAAGCTTCAAGTGTATCTGTGGGATTTGGCTCAGTATTTTGAATGATATTATCAACAAAATCAACTCTGAAGCATTCTTCTTCCTTTTCATCCCTCGGGAATTTCATGGCTTTGAAAACATTAAAGGTCACTTCTTGGTCCTGCACTTTCATGGTCAGTTCTCTTTTTTGCACATCAATCACAGTTTTGCCTGTAGCCAAGAATGGTCTCCCAAGAATGATAGGTATTTCTTTGTCTTCTTCCATGTCAAGGATGATGAAATCTGTTGGGAGAATTAGTTTGTCTACTTTGACCAGCACATCTTCAACAACACCTCTTGGAAATGCGAGTGTTCGGTCAGCAAGTTGCAATGAAACTGAGGTAGGCATTGCTTCTCTAATATGCAGTTTCCTGTAAATAGAAAAGGCATCAAGTTAACACTGGCTCCTAAATCACATAAAGCCTTACCGATATAATGTTCTCCAATGGTGCATGGGACTGTGAAACTGCCAGGATCTTTCAACTTTAGGGGAAGTTTCCTCTGAATAATGGCGCTGCATTCTTCCGTTAATGCTATTGTTTCGTAGTCTCCCAATCTCTGTTTTCGTGAAAGAATGTCTTTCATGAATTTGACATAACTGGGCATTTCTTCCAAGGCTTCTGCAAATGGGATGTTGATGTGTAACTTTTTGAAAACCTCCAAGAATCGAGCAAACTGCTTGTCCAGTTTGTTTTTCTGAAGACGCTGAGGAAAAGGTGGAGGTGGAATGATTCTTTCTGGTTCTTTTTCCTTTGCTTCTTTTTCCTCCATCTGTTGCTCTGCTTCTTTTGGAACATCTTCAATGGTTGCCTTGATTCCAACATCTTTGTTGATTTCAGTACCACTTTTCAAGGTGATGGCTTGACATTGCTCCTTCCCTCGGTTCCTTGAATTTGATTTGTATTGCTGGGAAGATTACCTGGTGGTCTGTAACTCTGAGCATTGGCCAGTTGTTCGATTTGATTCTCCAGTGCTTTGATAGAGGCATATTGGCTTTGAAATATAGCATCATATGCTGCTTGTTGCTTTTTGAACATCTCTGCAATCCATTCTTTCATTTCTGGTTCTTTTTCAAACTCTTGGCTTTTGTTCTGTTGCTGGAATCTAGATGGTGGATAGTTCTTTTGCCCTGAATTGTTGCTGCATGAAAAATTAGGATGATTCCTCCACCATGGGTTGTAAGTGTTGGAATATGGATTGTTCCCCTGTCTGTTGAAATTATTGACATAATTCACCGTCTCTTCAAGTTGGTTTAGTTCTGGTGCTCCTCCATATGGTGAACTTGTGGATCCAGTGGTAAGAGTCTCCATGAATTTGCATATCCTATCTAGCTTGGCGTTGACTGCTGTATTGGCTCCACTTTCATAAATTCCTGCAATTCTTTAGATCATGCTCCTTTCTGTTGGCCACAAGGAATTGTTTTTGGCCATTTCTTCGATTAGTTCCCAGGCTTGATCTTCTCCTTTCGCCATTAAAGCTCCTCCAGCAGCAGCATCGATTGTGGTTCTCATTATTCCAGAAAGTCCATTATAGAATGTTTGGAATTGAAGCCATTTTGGAATCTCATGGTGAGGACATTTCCGGAGAAAATCTTTGTACATTTCCCACGCTTCGTAGAGAGTTTCGGAGTCTTGTTGCACAAAGGATGTGATGTCATTCCTCAGCTTTCCAGTTCTGGCTGGTGGAAAGTACTTTGCAAGAAATTTGGTGGCTAAAGTGTTCCAAGTTGTGATACAACCTGCTGGTAGTGAATGTAGCCAAGCTTTAGCTCTGTCCTTCAAGAAGTATGGGAAAACACGCAATCTCATTGCATCTTCAGCTTCTCGGTTGTAATTGAAAGTACCGCAAACTTCCAGGAAGTTACTGATGTGGGCATTAGGATCTTCAGTTGCATTTCCCCCAAACTGCACTGACTGCTGAATAATCTGAATGCAAGTTTTGATGTCACCTGCATTTGCTGGTAAGGGAGGAAGTACAATACAGGAAATGAGTCTGTCAACCACCGTAATGGTTCTCTCTCGAATGGGAATTGGTGGTGCAACCTCCAAAGGTTCAGGTTCCATGTTGACTAAAGCTTCTTGACCTTCTCGTCTTTCCCTTCTCAACTGTCTGATGGTTCTTTCAATTTCTGGGTCAAGCGGTCGGAGTTCAAAGCTTCTGGTTCGTCTCATGAAGTTTCTGAGAACCTGAAACACAAGAAAACAAAAACAATAAGTAAAAAGAAAATTAGATACAAGTAAAGGTATCTAACCTTAAAACTAATAGCGAAAGATAAATAAGTCCCCGGCAACGGCACCAAAAACTTGACCGGCGTAAACACACGCGTATAGCACAAGCGTACGTATCGTTCAAGTAGTATAAAAAGTATCGATCCCACGAGGACTTAATACCTAAGCTATTAATTTTATAAGGTCAAATGATTACAAGTATCTAACAGGTTGATTGATTGATTTGAAATGGTGACGATTCTAAATTTAAAAGCAAGTAAATAAAATTGTCGAAAGTAGGTTTTAAGAAAATTCAATATTAAAAACTATCTAGGGTTGTGATTTCTTCCAATATTATTTAAAGATGAAGTGGTTATCTTATAGTTGGGTAAAATATTGATTTATTAATCTGGAACACTAAATTATGTAAAAGCCTCTTCCGATGAACAACTACAAATATCCAGTATAACCCAATTGAACCATATGTCTATGTCAACCAAATTACATGAATTCATTAAGATTAAGTTCCAATTAAGGCTACCCCCGCCTGACAGGTATATTCCTATCCTGAAAGGAAATCTATTAAAGGGTTATATATCCTCAAGGAATATCGTGGGCTATTGAGTCTAAGGTCTTAAACTTAAAATCTCTATGTCTAGTTCATTTTAAGTTTACCTAGTCAATTTTATTAGTGGCCAATTAATAAAAAACATTAAGATTAAGACTCAATAAATAAATCTTTATATTACCCAAACTATAATCTAACCCCTTATAAATCGGTGATATTGGAATTCATCACAACCCTAGATAACTAATTTAGTTACAACACATAACTAGGGCTAGTAAAATAAAAGACATAGAGTAAAAATGCCAAAAGTAAAATGCGGTAAAGTAGAAATTGAAAAGTAAAATAAATTAAAATAAAATTATTTACTATTTTAGATATCTCCCATAAAATAGTATATAAACTTGTGATATTATTACCAACCAGCCATATAGGCGGTAACCTGATTAAGTCAAATTAAGTCCAACCAGCCATTAAGGCGGTAATATTTGTCCATAATCCAGCCATAAAGGCGGAACCAAAAATAAACCAGCCATAAAGGCGGAACCAAAATTAAATTACCAACCGACCAATCTGGCGGTATCCTTGATTAGTCAGGTTTAAACCAGATTAAAATGAATTACCAACCGACCAATATGGCAGTATCCTTTTTAAGTCAAATTTTAAATAGTGAATATATTATTTTTAAGGGAGATTAATCTAAATAGCAATAGTAAAATAATTACCTTTCACCCTAGCTGGGGAAGTTACCTCCTCATGGTGAATAGTAAAAACTGTAAAAATAAAGAAAGTAAATTACTATTATTATAAAAAGTAATTAAAATTTAATTACAAAACTTAAATTAAAAGAAACTAGAGAGAGAGAGACTCCATATTTACATCAAAGAAATGAGAGAGAATGGTACAACTGAAACTGAAACGTCGAGCTGAATTTATAGGCATCAGTGGGGTCTGGGCGTCGCGACGCCAAGCCAGCGTCGCGACGTTGGAACAGTTAGGCGTGGCATGCTCTGGTGATGACACGTGGCAATTCGGATAAGAAAATAAGGCGACACGTGGCAAGGCGGCTGAGAGCTCAATTATTATGCTGACATGGCATGACGTGGCAGTGATGTGGCGACATGTGGCGAAATGGAGTGTCGGCACCGTAGGATTGCGACACGTGGCACGCGGTGATTGGTTGATGATGACGTGGCGAGGACGTGGCACTTTGACTCGGTCAACTGGTGATGTGGATGATGACATGGCGGTGACCTGGAGTGACATGTGGCACACATGGCAATGGTGATTGTCGGCACCGTAGGATGATGACACGTGGCACGGCGCACGTTAGCAAATCGGCTGTGATGGTGACACGTGGCACGGCGCACGTTAATAAAGTCAAACTTTTCATATTCGGACCCGTTGACCCGGCGCACATTAGCATGACTTAGTGCACGTTAGGTGTCTCAACGCGAAGGGCTTGCACGTCGCGAGGTGCCCAAATTACCAAAATGCCCCTTTTCCAGTTTTCACTGTTTTGCTCCAAATCACCTTCAGAATGTCCTAAAAATTTATTTATCTACAAAATAACACAAAACACATCAAAATATTCACAAAACTCAAGAAACTATACAAAATATTAAGTCAAATGAGTGGAAATAGTGATAGAATTACCACTCATCAGCATCTTACTTCGACATCCCAGAAAGCCAAGGCTTGGCCGAAGGCTTCTGGGGGTGTGAAGAAGAAAAAAAGGGCAAGGCTAAATCGTTACAGTCTTCTGGGAAGACTAAGGACATATCCCAAGATGTCTGCCTACATTATGGCAAACGGGGTCACTGGAAGCGTGACTGTCGTATGTACAAGGCGCACATGAAGGAAGTGAAGGTAGGCAAGGCTCCGGCTTCAGATGTGTTTGTTATTGAAATAAACAAGTCCATTACTGGTTTTAAAAATTGGATTTTTGCTTCTAGATGTGGTACTCACATATGTACTGATGTACATGATCTGTAGATTAGCAGGAGACTGGCTTCGAGAGAGATCGACCTACGAGTCGGAAATGGGATGAGAGTCGCTGTTTTGGCCGTAGGGACCTATGTTTTGAATCTGCCCTCGGGGCATGTAATTACATTAGGTGACTGTTATTTTGTACCTAATTTGACTAGAAACATCATCTTTATATCTAGTTTAACCCGATACGGGTATACCTTTGTATTCAGAAACACTGGGTGTTTTGTATATAAAGATGATGTTTTGATATGTACAGTAGATTTGAATAATGATCTTTATATTTTGAATATAAATGAATCTCAAACATATAACATGACAAACAAAAGGCTCAAATTGAGTAAAACAGATGAAACTTATATGTGGCATTGTCGTCTGGGACACATTAACAAGACTCGTATATCCACTCTTTCGAAGAATGGATACTTGGACAGATTTGATCCTAATTCATATGATGTCTGCGAATCTTGTTTGTTAGGCAAAATGCCTAAAACATATTTTAGTGGTAAAGGTGTATGTGCCACCGAGCTGTTAGCCCTCGTTCATAATGACATATGCGGGCCCATGTCTAGCCAGGCTAGAGGTGGATATGAATACTTCATAACCTTTACGGATGATGCATCGCGTTATGGTTATGTGTATCTTATGAGACACAAGTCGGAAACTTTTGAGAAATTCAAAGAGTTTCAACACGAAGTAGAAAAACTGACTGGCAAAAGTATTAAAACATTGCGGTCGGACTGCAATGGAGAATACTTAAGAAATGAGTTTTAAAATTACTTGAAAGAATATGGAATTCTTTCACAGTGGATTCATCCATGAACACCTCAATTGAACGGTGTGTCCGAACGGAGAAACCGAACTTTGTTGGACATGGTAAGGTCAATGATAAGTAGCACAGAGCTACCAATTTCCTTATAGGGATACGCATTAAACAGTGCAATACTTATTTTGAATAAGGTTCCGTCAAAGTCTGTTGGACAGACACCATATGAAATATGGACAGGAAAGAAACCAGGTTTCTCATTCCTGAAGATTTGGGGATGTTGGGCATACGTTAAACGTTTAGATGGTACCAAACTAGAACCCAAATCAGATAAATGTCTATTTGTAGGTTATCCTAGGAAACCAAAGAATATTACTTCTACAACCCACAAGAGAACAAAATATTTATTGCTTTTCATGTAGTTTTCCTCGAAAATGAATTCATAGATGCAGTGATAAGTGGGAGGAAAGTAGAACTCGATGAAAATCGAAGTGATATTGTTCCTAGCACTGACCCCCTCAAGGAACACAAACTGTCCATAAATGATGAGACTAGTCCACAATCTTCTAATACACAATAACCGCGTAGGTCGGAGAGAGTTAGAAAATAACCTGAGAGGTATAGATTTCTGATCTCACCTCATATAGACATTAATCTTATTAAGGAAGATGAACCGGCTAGATATGAGGAAGTGATACAAGGTATCGACTCCATTTTATGGCAATAGGCCATGAAGTCCGAAATGGATTCCATGTATACCAACCAAGTTTAGACACTGGTTGATGCACCAGAAGGCATTAAGCCTATTGGTTGTAAATGGGTCTTCAAAAAGGAAACATATATGGATGGCAACGTACAAACGTACAAATATAGGCTTGAGCGAAAGGGTATCGTCAATGACATGGTGTCGATTACGATGAAACATTTTCACATGTTGCCATGATTAAATTCATTCGGATAATGCTTGCTATTGTTGCATATTTCGATTATGAAATATGGCAGATGGACGTCAAAACCACTTTCCTTAATGGAAACCTTTTGGAGGATGTTTATATGCAACAACCTGATGGTTTTGTCGTGCCAAAACATGCAAACAAGGTTTGCAAGTTAAACCGATCCATTTATAGATTAAAGCAAGCATCGCGTTCTTGGAACTAATGTTTTGATGAGAACATAAAAGAATATGGTTTCATTCAAAACGAAGATGATTCTTGTGTATATAAGAAGGCTAGTGGGAGCGCACTGACATTCATTGTCATATATGTTGATGATGTATTGCTTTTAGGTAATGACATTCCCATGCTACAATCGGTGAAAGCTTGGCTTTCATTAAAATTCTCCACGAAAGACCTGGGAGAAGCAGCCTTTATTCTGGGAATAAAAATATACCGGGATAGATCTAGAAAGCTGTTTGGACTCTCCGAGAGCTCGTACATTGACAAAGTGTTAAAGAGATTCAACATGGATCAGTCCAGATGGGGCTGCTTCCGGTGTCACATGGCGTCTCTCTATTTAAGGATATGTGTCCTAAAACTCAAGATGAAAGAGATGCAATGAGTCGGATCACGTATGCTTCCGCAGTCGGATCGATCATGTATGCCATGATATGTATGCGATCTGATGTCTCATATGCTTTGAGCATGTGCAGTCGTTATCAAGCCGATCCAGGTGATGGTCACTGGATTGTTGTAAAGAACATCCTTAAGTATATTAGACGAACTAAGGATGCTTTCTTAGTCTATGGGGAAGGAGAACTTGAGGTGACTGGGTTCGTCGATGCAAGTTTCCAAATCGATAAAGATGACTGTAAGTCGCAATCAGGGTACATATTTTATTTGAACAACGGAACAGTGATCTGGAAATCGTCCAAGCAAAAGACTGTTGCCGATTCAACAACAGAAGCGGAATACATTGTTACAGCTGAGGCAGCAAAAGAAGCAGTTTGGATCCGTAAATTCCTAATTGGATTAGGAGTAATTCCGTTAGCAGCTGAGCATGTACCTTTGTATTGTGACAATAACAGGGCTATAGCACAGGCTAAGGAACCACGGTCTCATCAATGATACAAGCATGTACTTCGACGATTTCATCTGATTCGTGAGAACATACATCGTGGTGATGTGAAGATCGAGAAAATCACATCAGATGATAACATTGCAGATCCGCAGACGAAAGCTATATCTCAACAAAAGTTTGAGTGACATGTACATAGTTCAGGTGTTAGATACTTGAGTGATTGGCTATGAGCCAAGTGGGAGATTGTTGGACAATTATTACCCATAGCATCACTATTTGTAAAAGACATTGTGTTTTTGTACAAATTAACTATGTGATAAAATGAAATTTCTATTTTATCATTTTGTAATTGGATTACTTGGATATATAAATGATAAAAGTCCATATGGTTAAATCGGATTGATATGATATGAGACAGTATTAATCCACGAACAGTTTAATCATTAAATATCCCTAGTCGTAGTATTATCGAGACTGGACATCGATAATGCGTAATAGACTAGTATTACACTTGTGCGCGTTATGGAAACTTAACGGCATAGTTCTCATATATTTAAGTATTTGATACTTATGCAAGTATGATAAGAGGTTTTGTTAGCCGTTGGACAGGGAACAGCTTCGCTCTAGATAGACCAACTCGGAATCCCATCGGTAGTATGACTATGTGTCTATGGGAATACGAATCAGGGTATGTGTATGTGATCTTTAACCTGAGACTTGCATCGCTATTACTTGTGACAATCAGTTTACTTTGGTATTGGTCGTCTAGAGCTTTAACAGGTTCTGTGTACGCCTTTGCTGGGTTTACTGAGAATCGTAGTGTATTGGGTGTGATGCCAAGATGAGTGTATCACTTCAGTCATATGGAGATGATGGTCACACAGGATACGGTATTAGTACTTTTAAATATTGCAGCTATCGGGATAGTATGACTAGGTCATGATTATCCGATTACAGAGACTAGTTACACGAGATCCGATATATGCTTAGTACGGGCAGACACAGAGCCATTCTTAAGCCTAACATGTGACATCCGATACTGTATCGTATTACGCATTACATAGTATTACTACGCCTGATACAGATAATATTCCTTGGTGGATATTTCTGGATAATTGGGTAGGCACGATGCTTTGCTACAAGCCAACCATGTCTTTTAAATCGGTGAGAACGTGGTACGGGGTACGCACGTGTTTGGATAGTCCGATGACTGTATTTACTACCAACATATCCAGGAATCTCTTGGGTCACTTCCCAAAGATTCACCAATGACATTTGACTCGAACATAATTAATCTGAGATTCATTATAAGAGAGAAAATTAATATGGGATTAATTGCGGCAAGAATTTATCTGGGATTCAATTCGTCTAGAAGAGAGAAAGCGATTAATTTGGAATTAATCGATAAAATAAATTTAATAGTTAAATTAGATTTTTCTATTTAATTTATTTATTTGGGTGAAAATAATATATCGGATATATTAATTAAAATTGGATTTCAATACGGAATTAAAATTGGATTTTAATTCAAGCGAACGAATTAATTTGGAATTAATTCGTAAGCGACTTTTGTAATAATTTTACTAGGCATAATTATTTAATTAAATTGGATTTAATTATGTCACGACAGGAAATTCGTTTAATCGGATTAAACGATCCCGGGCCCAAAGCTAAGTTGTGTGTTGGAAAAGTCAACTTAAATTTGGAATTTAAATTGGGTGGGACCCATTAACTTACATCACATGTCACTCATTGATGGAAGTGGTTGGCTTACTTAAATGTTGCATTTAACCAACACAACCACCAACTTTTGTATCAAGTTTTTGGAAAACAAAATTCACTATTCATCTTCTCTATTTTTCTCTCCAAAACTGTGACTCTCTCTTCCTTGGAGGAAAATTTTGATTCCCAAAATTGATCAAGCTAGCACTTGGAAAGTTGAATCAAGGTGATAGGGAAACTCACCCAAAGGTTTGGAACTCATCTTAAAGCTTGGAGCTTCATCATTTCAAATGATTTTTGGAAAATTCTCTACCAACCAATGTAAGTATTCCGCAACTTAACTTGGATTATTCACACACAAATCAATGTTTAGAGATCTTGTGGCATGTGTAGGACACTAAGACATATCGTCTACGTAGAGACATACAATGATATATCATTTTTGAGTTGATTTGGTGTACACACACTTATCACACTCATTGATTTTGAATTCACTTGACAACATCTCTTTGTCAACTTTTTCATGCCATTACTTAGGTGCTTGTTTTAATCCGTACAAGGATTTTACAAGTCTGCACACCTTCTGTTATTGTCCAGGAATATTGAAACTTTCTTGTTGTTCCATGTAAATCTCTTCATCCAGTTCGCCATTTAAGAATATTGTCCTTACATCCATTTGATGTATTTCAAGACCAAATATAGCTGCTATGACTATGAGCATTCTTATTGACATGATACGAGTCACTGGTGAATAAGTGTCAAAGTAATCAAGGCCTTTTTTTTGTCTATAACCTTTTATGACAAGTCTTGCCTTGTACTTATCTATTGATCCATCCGGTTTCATCTTCCGTTTGAATATCCATTTGTAACCCAGTGGCTTACAACCTAGAAGAAGATCAACCAACTCCCATGTATGGTTTTGTATGATGGAATCAATCTCACTGTTGATAGCATCTTTCCACAAAGGTGCCTCTGACGAAGACATTGCTTCTTTATAGCTTTGAGGCTCATTTTCTAACAAGTATGTCAGAAAATCGGGACCAACCGACTTAGAGTTCTAGCTCTTTTGCTACGTCTAGGTTTGACTGTCTTAATATTTTCACGTTGATCTGACTCTTGGTCAACCTGATCACTGTCTTTGACAGTATCAATAGTATTTTTGAGAGACTTTGTTCTTTGTCTTTCCTTATAAGGAAATGTCTCTTCAAAAATTGTCGTATTCCTTGACTTAATTATCATATTCGGATTGATGTTAGGAATCTCTGACTTGTGTACAAAGAATCGATACGCACTACTGTTTTGAGCATATCCAATGAATATACAATCAACAGTTTTGGGTCATATTCTAACCTTCTTAGGTTTATGAACCATTACTTTGGCAAGACACCCCCACACTTTCAGATATTTGTAGGAAGGTACGTGACCTTTCCAAAACTCATACGGTGTCTTGTCCAATCTTCTGTGAGGTAGCTTGTTCAGAACATAGTTTACGGAAAACATGACTTCCCCCCACAAGTTATGGGGTAAACCACAACTTGTCAACATGGCGTTCATCATTTCCTTCAATGTTCGGTTTTTGCGCTCAACAATCCCAATTTGTTGAGGCGAATAAAAAGCATTAGTCTCGTGAATAATTCCATGATTGGAACAATATTCACCAAATTGTGACACATATTCACCACCTCTATCACTCCTGATTCTTTTGATTTTCTTGCCAAGTTGATTTTCAACTTCGTTCTTATAGTGTATAAAGCTCTCAATAGCTTCATCTTTGCTCCTCAGCAAATATACATAACAGAGTCTTGTGCTATCATCGTTAAAAGTAACAAATTACTTTTTACCGCCTCTTGTTTGCACAATATTCATATCACACACATCAGTATGTACAAGTTCCAAGGGTACAGAACTTCGTTCTATGGAATGAAATGATGTTCTATGCATTTTTGCTTCAACACATGCCTCAAATTTATGTTGGTTATCAATTCCAAATTTAGGTATAAGGTCCATGTTAATTAATTTACGCATCGTATCATAATTAACATGTCCTAACCTACCATGCCATACATTTTGTGACTCAATAATATAAGCAGAAGATGTAGCTTTATTATTAGCACTGTGTCGATTGACAATCATTACATTGAACTTGAAAATGCTCTCAGTGGGGTATCTTTTTCCTATATATACATCATTTTTTGTCAATACAAATTTTTCAGAAACAAATACAAGCTTAAAGCCATACTTGCTAAGGAGAGAGCCCGAGACCAAGTTCTTCCGAATATCAGGAACATGTAAAACATTCTTCAATGTAAGCTGTTTTCCAGATGTCATCTTCAGAACCATTGTGCCTTGTCCAACCACTCTAGAGGTAGACGAGTTTTCTATTGTTAGATGATCGCCACCATCAACCTTCTGATACGATGAAAACATCTTGCTATTTGCACAGATATGACAAGTAGCCCCAGTGTCTACCCAACATTCTCTCGGATTCCCAACCAATTTGGCTTCAATTACCACTGCTGAGAGGTTCATCTCTGAGATCTCATCAGTCAGCTGCTCATCTTCAGTGACATCGACTTCATTTTTCTTTTTCTTGCCCTTGTCCCGAGACTTCTTATTTTTGCAGTCCTTTGCCATATGTCCCATTTTCCCACAGTTGTAGCACTTCCCCTTGAACTTCTTGTTAGCTTGGGAAGAATCAGCTCCACTGTTCTTTCTCTTTTTGCTACCATTTACACCCTCGGCGATGTTAGCCTTAGACTCCATAGTCTTGTAGCTGGCCTTCTCGGACTTCCTGTTGTCCTCTTTAATCCCCAATCGATCTCCAAGGTTTTCAAGGCTCATCTGCTTCTTTTTGTATTTTGGATAGCTCCTAAAGTCCTTCCATGATGGAGATAACTTTTCAATGATGATGGCAACTTGAAACGTCTCACAGAGTTTCATCTCTTCATCCAATATTTCATGAATGATCAATTGTAGTTCACCCAACTGAGACATTACCGTTCTTGAATCTACCATTTTGTAGTCCAGGAACCTACCCACGACAAATTTATTTTACCCGACATCCTCAGTTTTGTATTTCTTCTCGAGAGATTCCCAGAGAATCTTCGCAGAAATCATGCCTTGGTACACATTGTACAGGGTATTGTCAAGTCCTCCCAAAAGGTAGTTCTTGCACAAGAAGTCCCCAGACAACCATGTCTCTTCTCGCAGTTGCTTGCCTGTTTTCGTTTCTCCCTCCACAGGACCCGGAAGATCTTTGAGGTACTTAGCCAACTGTAGAGTTGTCAGGTAGAACAACATTTTGCTCTGCCACTGTTTAAAGTTTACTCCACCAAACTTTTCTGGTTTTCTCCATGAACGACCGGTACTGAGATGTTTCCGCTAGCCATATGTAACTGGAAAAATCAACAGCGATCAATAAGTCTACAAAAGACAAATTTTACAACGATCAAAAAATGATCTTGTTCAAGTGATATACCAAGTATTCACTCGTTGTTATATTAGACAGTAGTACCAACAAACATAAGTCGTTGAATTTACGACTAAGGTTTCTTATGATAAGTAAATAAAGGAATATTCCGAGAGGACGAGGGGGGTCCGGAGTAACCACTTAGGCTCTTATCGCCTTTTTGACAAAATATCCTTTAAACACTTCCTCAACAGAATCTATTAGGAATTCAAACTTAGTATTACACTTCCAATTTCACAATACAATGTGTCTATATATATATGTGTGTATATGTGTATAAATCAATCATGCTTGGACGGAATTACTTGTGTAAGATTACACTTTTAATTCTCAACCAAGTATGCAACACACAATTAAATTTCAATATTATCACTATGTGTATGCTTGTTACCCTAATATTAACTTAAATCTATACTACCAAGAATATTGTAATACAGTACATGATTTTACTAAGTTAATATTATGATAAATTCTGTTAATATAAGTCTATTTCAATTTAGAAACAATTCTAGGATCAATTCGTTAGTGTCGCGTTCATATCTTTGTTCGAACGAAGTGTTCCAGAGAGTTCACATTCATGTAGCGTTTGAGAATGCGTTCGAACGAAATATTCCATAGGGTTTATGTTCGTGTTGCGTTTGAAGACGTGTTCGAACGTTATAAGACAGAAGGCGTGCGTTCGAGTTGCGTTTGAATACGCGTTCGGACGTTCTTACGAAAATTTAAAATTTTACCTACGCGTTCGTCAGGCGTTCTAACGCCATTGCGTAATTTTCATGCACATACTATATTTTTCCAGAAAAATGGCTTTTAATACATGAAAATTCTCATATAAAAACACTAAAACTAATAAGTTCTTAAGATTGTTGGGGAATCTATGTGTTATTAAACGAATTCAACATGCATCATAACAAATCTGAAACACCAAAACCAGAAACTAATCTACACTAACATGACAACATTAAACATAAACCCTAAACCTTATATAATGAGAAAAAAACCTGGAAATCGGAGTAATACTGTTCCAGGCACTGATTCCTTAATGGAACACAAACAGTTCATCAGGGATGAAACTGTACCACAATCTTCGAATACATAAGAACCGCGTAAGTCGGACAGAGTTAGAAAACAACCTGGGTGTTATGGGTTTCTGATCTCACCTCATAAAGATGTCAATCTTATTGAGGAATATGAACTATCTACGTATGAGGAAGTGATACAGGGTATCGACTCCCTATTATGGCAAAGTGCCATGATGTCCGAAAAGGATTCATGTATATCAACCAAGTTTGGACACTAGTTGACGTACCGGAAGGCATTGTGCCTATTGGTACTATATAAGTCTTCAAGGAAGACATACATGGATGGCAACAAACAAACGTACAAAGCTAGGCTTGTAACGAAAAGGCATCGATATCAACATTGTGTCGATTACGACGAAACCTTTTTATCTGTTGCCATGGTTAAATCCATTTGGATAATGCTTGCTAATGCTGCATGTTTCATTTATGAAATATGGCAGCTGAACATCAAAATCGCTTTCCTTAAACAGAAACCTTTTGGAGGATGTTTGCAACATCCTAACGGTTTTGTTGTACCAAAACAAGCAAATAAGGTTTGCAGGTTATTCGATCCATTTATGGATTGAAGCAAGCATTGCATTCTTGGAACTATATCGTTTTGATGTAATCATAATGGTGTATGATTTAATTCAAAACGAATATGATTCTTGTGTATATAAGAAGGTTAGTGGGAGCGCACTAACAGTGATTGTCCTATTTAATGATGACGTATCATTTCTTGGAAATGACATTCCCATAATACAATCGGTGAAACTTGGCTTTCATGAAAATTCTCCGTAGAATACTTGGGAGAGACAACCTTTATTCTAGGAATAAGGATCTACTAGGATAGATCTAAAAGTTGTTGGCACTCTCTGAGAACTCATACATTGAAAGATATGTACGTGACCTGGTGTCTCATATGCTTTGAGCATATGGAGTCACAATCAGGCCAATCCAAGTGATAGCCACTGGATTGATGTTAAGAACATCATTTAGTATCTTAGATGATCTAAGGATGCTTTATTAGACTATGCAGAAGGAGAACTTGAAGTGACTGGGTTCACTGTTGCAAGTTTCCAAATCGATAAAAACGACTATAAGTCGTAATAACGGTACTATATAGTTTGAATAACGAACAGTGAGCTGGAAATCTTCCTAGCAAGATACTGTTGCCGAATAAACAACAAAAGCGGAATATTGCTACAGCTGAGCAGCAATAGAAGCAATTTGGATCTTAATAATCCTAATTAGATTAGGAATAGTTTTGTTAGCAGCTTAGCTAGGCTACAACACAGGCTAAAGAATTAATGGTCTCATCAACGATCCAAGTATATACTTCAACTATTCATCTGATTCGTTCGGATCATACATCGTGGCGATGTGATGATCGAATAAATCGCATCAGATGATAACATTGCAAATCCGCTGACGAAAGTATTTTTTCTCAACAGAATTTGAGCGAACGGTACATAGTTCAAGTGTAAGACACTTGAGTGATTGGTTATAGGCCAAGTGGGAGATTGTTGGACAATTATGACCCATAGCATCACTATTTGTACAGAACATGGTGTTGTTGTACAAATTAACTATGTGACAAAGGAAATTGCTCTTTTATCATTTGTAATTGGATTACCAAGATATATAAATGATAAAAGTCCATATGATTAGTTCCGAATTGATAAGATATGAGACAGTATCAATCCATGAAGGTTTAATCATTAAAACATCCCTAGTCGTAGTATTATCGAGATTGGACATCGATAATGCGGAATAGACTAGTATTGCACTTGTGCGTGTTATGGGAGCATAACGGCATAGTTCTCATATATTTAAGTATTGGATACTTATGCAAGTGTAATAGGAGGTTATGTTTACCGATGGTACGGAAACAGCTTTGCTCTAGATAGACCCATCGGAATTCCATTGGTAGTATGACTATGTGTCTATGGAAGTCCGAATCAGGGTAGGTGTATTTGGTCTTAACCTGAGACTTGCACCGCTAATACTTGCGACAATCAATATACTTTAGTTTTGGTCGTCTAGGGCTTTAACAGGTTCTGTGTACGCCTCTTCTGGGTATATTGAGAATCGTAGTGTATTGGGTGTGATGTCAAGATGGAAGTATCACTCCAGTCATAGTGGAGATGATGATCACGTAGGATACGGAACTGGTGCTCTTATATGCTACAGCTATCAGGATAATATGACTAGGTCATGTTTATCCGATTATAGAGACTAGTTACCAGAGATCTGATATGTGCTTCGTACGGGACAGACACAATTCCAGCCTCAGGCCTAGCACGTGACATCTGATACTGAATCGCAATACACAATACCACGTATACTACACCTGATATAGATTATATATTCCTTTAAGAATATTTCTGGAGAATTGGGTAGGCACGGTGCTTTGCTAGAAGCCAACCATGTCTTGTAAATCGGTAAAAATGTAGTACTAGGTACGTACGTGTTCGGATAGTCTGACGACCAGATTTACTGCCAACATATCCGGGGATCTCATGGGTCGCTTCCCGAAGATTCACCGATGACGTATAACTCGCACATTATTAATCTGGGATTAATTAATAGAGAGAGAAAATTAATCTGGGATTAATTACGGAGATATTTTATCTAGGATAAAATATTATTTAAAGAGAGAGAACGATTAATTTGGAATTAATCGATAAAATAATATATTCGATATATTATACGAAATTAGATTTCGACGCGGAATTAAAATTGGATTTTAATTTGGGCAAACGAGTTAATTTAGAATTAATTCGTTAGCGACGTGAATAGTAATTTTGCTAGGCATAATTATTTAATTAAATTTGATTTAATTACGTCACAACGGAAAATTCGTTAATTCAGAATTAGCGAACCCGAGCCCGGGAGTGTTTGCAGGCCCACTCGCATTTCGAATTAAATGGGGCCCACAAGTCACATCATGCATCACATCACTAGTCAACATTATCACTTTAATGTGATGGAAGTTGTTGGTTGATGGTTGAGTGCAAAACAATCAAATGGTATGGTTTGAATGACTAATACCATTTATTTAATTTTTGGTATATCATTTTGAATTTTTTTTTGAAATCAATTCAACCAACACAACTCTTCTTTCTTCTCTACATCCTCACGGCACTTGGTGCCTTTTCTCTCAAAATTCCCTTTCAATGCTGAGAGTAACAAGGAGCAAAGGAAAGATTTGTGGCAAATTTTTCAATGATGCTAGCACATCCAATGGGTCACACAAAGGTGATAGGGAAACCCATCTATGAGCATGGAATCACACACAAAGCTTAGAGCTTGGAGCACACAAAGAGGAGCTTGGCCGAGAGTCATCCATGGAGGAAGAAATTTTTGTGTTCTTTGCATCGCAAATCCGATCAAAGTGAGTATTTCTGCAACTTAACTTTGCTGTATTCACACTTTTCATTGCTTAATTTGATCTTGGGAAGACCTAGAAAGCCCAACAATGGTATCAGAGCGGTGATTAAGCATGAAATTGAATTTAGGATAAAATTTGGGTAAAATTGATTTGAGCATGATTTAATAAAATTGATTGATTGAGTATGCTTGAATGATGATAACTTAGAGTTATGCATGATCAATTTGATGAAAATTGAATTGGATTAATTTTCCCCATTTTCTTTGGCTTGGCTGAAAGTATATGCCCTAATATAGTCATGGTATTTTTGTTTTTTGATAATTGGATGAGTTGAAAAACATGGTTATGTTGATTTGAGATTCAATCGGATTGAAATTGGAATCGAACGTATATAAACCCTAAAATGCCGTGAGCTAGTAAGCATGGAAATGAGATGATTTTTTGATTCAATAATGTTGGACATGTGCTGATGATGATTAGCATGATTAATTAAGTAAATTGGTATTTTGGAAATGTTAATTTGACTAATTAATTATGGCTAATACACTTTAAATAATTTAATTATGATATTTGGAATATTGTGATTAAATTGGTTGGGCTAAATTTAGAATTGGGCTAATAAAGTTGTATTTGGGCTTAATGGGCTTGGTTGGGCCAAGTTTGGTTTAGGTTAATTTGTTGGATCCAATTGGGCCCAAAACCATATCCATAAAGTCCAAATATAATAAAATGGGCATTTAAAATTTTAATTGGGCCTAATGGGCCTAAATTGATTTTTGGCAAAGGGTGATTCCTTATTGGGCTTTGGTTGCCAAAGTCCATGCCTTATAAATTAATTGACAGCCCATTGGACTTTAATTAAATTGACATTGGATGTTAATTGGGCTTTGAGCCCCGTAAAGATTAGATTTAGAATCTAAGTCGTAAAGGCTCATTACTAAAGTGTAATTATTTAATTTGGAATTAAATAAAGAATTAGTATTGAATACAAATTAAATTGGATTTAATATTGTAGTTTAATATAATTCAAGAATTCGTACTTTGAGTACTTATTCTTAAAACGAGTTGGACTCGCGCAAATCAAATCGTTGTTTGAACATTGGATGGTCATTAATTTCATATTAATTAATTGGATTAGATTGATTGATAACATGCTTTGTGTGAATACATGGATGTGATGTATGAATAATGTATATCGGATGGATATTAGATGGGTGAGGGCAATTTTGGAAATTGTTGTAATAAATTTAGAATTTATTAAATTGGACATGCGTGTCAATGATGCTAGCACATCCAAGGGGTCACACAAAGGTGATAGGGAAACCCATCTATGAGCATGGAATCACACACAAAGCTTGGAGCTTGGAGCACACAAAGAGGAGCTTGGCCGAGAGTCATCCATGGAGGAAGAAATTTTTGTGTTCTTCGCATCGCAAATCCGATCAAAGTGAGTATTTCCGCAACTTAACTTTGTTGTATTCACACTTTTCATTGTTTAATTTGATCTTGGGAAGACCTAGAAAGCCCAACACACTGCCCAGTTCGCTAGGTTCACTGCTGCGACTCAACGAGCCCGTTTCGACGCGAATTTCACCATTTTCTCGCGTTTTCGCCTCGGAATAATTTCCGGAATTTATCCACCACCCAATACACATCCAAAATCATCCAAATAACATAATTTTTCATGAAAAATATTATGTTTCAAGGGACCAAATCAGATCTGATTCAATTTATTATTTTCTCCATTTTTCATGCCAAAATTCAATTTTATTCACAAAATTAATCCAATTAATTTACACCAAATTAAATCACCACAACATAAAGCCTCAAGAACAATTATAGGCAATATTAGAGTGGTAACATCACTCTAGAATGACAATTTTAATTTTGATATTAATTCCCTAATTAATCTTAATACACATGCTTAATAAAAAAACTTATTAAGGTTTCTAAACAATCAACATCAATTTTTGGTTCATATATATATATATCTAAGATACATATAAGTTTAAGACATGCAAAATACATATCCAATATATACTTTCATGCTTAAGAAACAAAATTAAGAAATTAGAAATTGGAAACTTTAAATTACCTTAATCCAAGCACTAAATTTCCAATTCCTTCACCTTTGATGTTGAACAACTTGCTTAGAACCCTAATCCCATTTTTCTTTATATTCTCAACACATGAGATGAGGCTAAAGCTACAACCAAATGAAACAATTTCATTTAAATAGCAAAACAAGCCTTGGCCGAATTTTCTAGCTCATTTTGGTCAAAATTTGCTTTTATTTGGCCAATAATTTTTATACAAGTTTGATCTTATCCAAATAAGATTTTATTTTGATTTTTTGTTAATTAAATTACATGTGTTCAAAACACATTGTTTAGCCAATCTAATTATGTCAAACTAATAAGAATATTCCAAGATATTCTTATCTAATAAATTAATTAATTAAGAATTTATTTATTTTAATTAACAAAAAAGATAAAATAAATATATGGAAAAATATTTCAAGAATATTATTCCATTTTATCATTATTAATAATTAATTAACAATTAATTAATTAATAATAATAATTAAACAAGTGTCAAAATTTAATAGGTTAATAATGTGTATCTAATCTAAATTATGTATCGTATACAAATACACATTATTTAATACACATGTGTAAATTATGAATAATCTGAATTATCCATAATTAATTGCCCAAGTATTCAACGAGTACACTTTATATTGTGGGACTCTCTAGGTTCAAGTTTATCTGTCATAGAAACCATTTTCATGTCCGTAATTTGTCCACTCACAAATTATGATGACCACATATAATCAAGTTGAACCATCCAAGTCGAAATCATTGCATATATAATCCTTCTGTCGGTTATCCGAATTGTTCCGGAGATATAGATTAAACGTCAAATCTCCGCTATGAACAATTCATGTGTTGCGACATAATTATGATTCTTCAATAAATATTCGGAACTCATTTTTGAATCATACCTCGGCCAAGGATTTCAAAGAATCACAATTTTGACACCTAAATCTTGTACACGGGATTGACAGATCCTCTCTGGATACATCACAGAATATCATTAGTATCAGTCCATACTCAACGAACAGGCGGAGGTCTGATCTTAAAAGATCGTTGACGTGACAGTCATCAAAGTATGGAGGATATCTCACATATCCACAGTGGTATCACAAGTCAAATGAGCTAATATGCTATTCGACTCGTAAAGATTTCTATTGACGTTGGTGTACCATCTATCAGGAATCTTCGAATGAGTCGTTCAATATTTATCCAATAAATATCTACGTGTCTATATATGGTTTAATTAGACAAACCATTAGAACAATTCTAATATACGACACGTATCGGTCTCACGGGGTTTACTAACTGACCAGGTATGTAAACCTTGACTAAGAACAATTTTAAGAATGAATTATATTGCGACATTTCTCAGTAACAATTGCGGCGCTTTTGCAATTATGTCACAACTACTCATTCTAAAGTCTTTTACGTCTTTACCATATATAAGATTATATTGATGAAAATTACTTAATTTTATTCATAATAAAATAAAATGTACATTGTATTTACAATAAATACAACAAAATTTGGCGCTCCGAGCACCAACTCCAACATATATATATATATACAAAAGTTAAATATTTTTATGTTTTCCAATCGCGCCACGTGATGGCTCACTATTAAATTACAAAATTAAATTAACAAATCTGTTAAATAAAAAATTTATTATAATAAAAATACAAATTTTTCTTTCATAAAAACACTATTATAATAAGAAAATATATTATATTAAAATAAGAAGCACTATTAAATTATAAAATTAAATTAATAAATCTATTAATAAGAAATCTATTATAAAAATAATATAAGAAATTTATTATAACAAGAATATGTATGTATGTATGACTTAAATATTTTCAAACCTCCTCATCGTGTGACGACTTCAAATTTAAGTTATGAAATTAAATTAATAAATAAATTTATTAAACTAAAAATCATAAATCATATTATAATAAAAATACATATTCTAATTTTATAAGAATTCTATTATAACAAGAAAATATATTATAGTATCCTATTAAAATAAAATAAAAACACTTTTAAATTATCTATAATTAACCTAATCTCTACAATTAATTTTTTATTATTAAATTATAAAATTAAAATATCTCTACAATTATTTTTTATTATTAAATTATAAAATTAAAATAATAAATTATTAACATATGAAACATATTACAATACAAAAATATTTGTATTATAATAAGAAAATATATTATATTATCCGATTAATTTTTGAATAATATCACAGATAATCCGATAAAGAATATATATGTGTATATAAGTTAAATATTTTTATGTTTTCCAATCGCGCCACGTGATGGCTCACTATTAAATTACAAAATTAAATTAACAAATCTGTTAAATAAAAAATTTATTATAATAAAAATACAAATTTTTCTTTCATAAAAACACTATTATAATAAGAAAATATATTATATTAAAATAAGAAGCACTATTAAATTATAAAATTAAATTAATATATCTATTAATAAGAAATTTATTATAAAAATAATATAAGAAATTTATTATAACAAGAATATGTATGTATGTATGTATGTATGTATGTATGTATAACTTAAATATTTTCAAACCTCCTCATCGTGTGACGACTTCAAATTTAAGTTATGAAATTAAATTAATAAATAAATTTATTAAACTAAAAATCATAAATCATATTATAATAAAAATACATATTCTAATTTTATAAGAATTCTATTATAACAAGAAAATATATTATAGTATCTTATTAAAATAAAAAAAATACTTTTAAATTATCTATAATTAACCTAATCTCTACAATTAATTTTTTATTATTAAATTATAAAATTAAAATATCTCTACAATTATTTTTTATTATTAAATTATAAAATTAAAATAATAAATTATTAACATATGAAACTTATTACAATACAAAAATATTTGTATTAAAATAAGAAAATATATTATACTATCCGATTAATTTTTGAATAATATCACAGATAATCCGATAAAGAATATATATGTGTATATAAGTTAAATATTTTAAGTTTTCTTATCAATTTCACGGCAAAATATGGCTTCATTGAGATGAATTGTACAAGCTGGCCTGAGTTGCTTGAATAATTTATTACATCCTAACATTCTGATTATGAATATTAGTTCAGCCAGCTTTGATTTTCACCCACTAAGCCAGTGACAGTGCCCCAACATTCTCCACTGCTCCACAGTGAATCAAAACAACAAAACAATAGCCTGTGAGTTAATTAATATTTAAATTTATTATTATTAAATTATAAAATTAAATAAAGAAAATATATTATAATCTCTCATTAAAATAAAATTAAATTACTAACCATCGCGTCATATGATGACTCACTATTAAATTAATAAATCTATTAAATAAAAAATCTATTACAATAAAAATACATATTATAATTTCATAGGAACACTATAATAACAAGATAACATACTATAATATTTTATTAAAATAAGAAACACTATTAATTATAAAATTAAATTTATAAATCTATTAAAAAGAAACCTACTATAATAAAAATACAATAATAACCCTATTAATTTTTATTATAAAATTATAAAAATAAAATATCTCAAAAAAAATTAAATTGAAAAATTAAAATAAGAAATTATTAAAATAAAAAATATATTACAATAAAAAAATAAAATATCATATTTATTATTAAATTATAAAATTAAAATATATGTACAATTATTTTTTTTATTATCATTTTTAAGTACTCTCATTGCATCACATGGCGGCGGCTCATTATTAAATTATAAAACTAAATTTATTAAATAAGAAACCTATAATAATAATAATAATATATTAAATTGAAAAATTAAAATATTTCTAAAATTAATTTGTATTATTAAAAATTAAACTAAGAAATTTTTATAATATAAAATCATAATCTCCTATTAAAATAAGAAACCTATTAATTTAATATGTGACACCTAATTTGTACAATTAATTTATTTTTATTAAATCATAAAATTAAAATATATCTAAAATCTCGCACAAAGTGCGGACTCTATGATAGTATAATTTAATATCCATACCTAACCACTATCCATTAAACTTCAGATATCAGAAACATAGGTTACACCGTCAAGTTTCCGAAGCGCACATCTCATGTCGACATATCCATGGTTCTTTACAATCAATCATAACACCATTTCTGATATATGCAATTCACCATAGGTGATTGGCTTTGGCCAAAGTCTTATGAATCAAGACTAACTCACATGGATACCTAAACCATGTGAGTTAGTCTTGATTCATGTCGACATATCCATGGTTCTTTACAATCAATCATAACACCATTTCTGATATATGCAATTCACCATAGGTGATTGGCTTTGGCCAAAGTCTTATGAATCAAGACTAACTCACATGGATACCTAAACCCCTTATGGTACACATACGGGCTGACAGATCCTATCTTGATATGCACTTGATAAACGACTGCATCAGTCCACACCAAATGAACATCTAGCGGTCAGACCACAAAAGATATCTAACATATATGTCATTCAGTATTCGCTCCAACGAATACTCACATGTCAATATGAGCTTCCCTTGCTCATGATACATTGAGTTAAACCATTGGAACTCCAATTCCAATATACGACATGTGCTAGTCTTCTAAGTTATAGGAGTTTGGCTATATTCCAAAACCAACGACTATGAATATTTACTTTAAGAATAGTTTATACTAGTAATATTATCCCAATGTCGGACCATTCAGTGTCCAGTATTACTACATGACTATTCGAAGATCGATATCATTCTCAGTATATTTATATATATCAATCTAATATGCATAATGACATTACCATTAATAAGGTTGAAATGAAAATGTAGTTATTTTATTAATAAATAATAAAATATAATATACAATACATTATTAGGATTGACACTTCAAGCACCAACTCCAACAGTTTTTTGGTCGAATATTATCGGGTAACTAGATTATAGTACAAAATTATCATCCGTAAGTAGAAGTAAATATAAAAGCTGTATCACCTAAAGCCTACCAAGCCAACACTCTAAGCTCTTATATATAGTATCAGTGGTAATTAATTTTTCACTTTCGAATACTCTAACTACCGACGGACCCAGGAATTAAATCTAGAGGGGGCTTAGTACATATATTTTAATTATTTTTTAGGGAATGATGGTAGGTGGAAGAAATCAATAGCGTTGAAATCAGTTATGGATCGAAATAACAGCAAGTCTTGCGATAGGCTGATGACTGCTATCACATAGTTTGCGACACAAGCTAGGTGCCTCAATGGTGCTGCAAGGGAACATCCATAACCATAACTACTACAAACTTGTGTCAACCTAACTATACTCTCATTAATGATAATGGTGGTTGGTGCAATTCTTCGCGGACTCACTTCAACATGACTCAACCAGTTTTTGAGTCCATTGTCATTTATAGAACAATATGTTCATTATCTTTCTCTTCATAACAAATCCCTTCATTGTTATAAATTATGATACGAAAATATAAATAACTAAAGGGAATTTGGCAAAGAAACTAAAAGCAAGACAGAAGCTAAGCAAAGCATAAGAAGCTAATTTTCATTATATCACTTTGAATAAATTACAAGGTATTTATAGAGCCAAAAGCAAGCTAGCACTTGCTACAAGATCCATTCACGATTAGGAAATTGAAAATGTTAGCATCAATTGCTTACAAAACAACCAATAGATATTTGCCCCCAAATGACAATAAATAATGAAGATAAACATGGGCCGATTGTCACGACCCCCTCCCTAAAGCGGGCCCAACCCTAGAAAGAGGTTCGCGATCCGTTTTAGCTCGAGCATTCTATATGTCAAACTAACCATATAAATGTGCACAAAATTATATCAATGATTACAAATCTCAGAATTATACACCAATTATATGATTTACAACACAAGTCTTAATAATATGCAAATGACGACTCAAATGTCTGGACCAACCCGAAAATACAACTGTGGCACGTGAATCCAATTCTGGTACTGCTCCTACTGTGCTCGCGAACTACCTGGAATGTTTGGGGGAAGAGGGGAGTGAGCTTAAAGAGCTCAGCAAGTAAGTACTCACACTCTCAACATGACCTCACCAACAAAATAGGGATATATATATATAATATAATGTATGAAAATAACATATACTGTAATATCATCTCAAGCAAATCATCCCACAATAATACAAACATCCATCAAACATAGTTGCTAATCCGGGTCCAGTATAACCGTGGATTGAAACTAATGGGAGAGTACATCATCACAACTCCCAAGATTTCCAACCATATCAACTCGCAAATATGTGTGAGTGAGTTAAAACTAATGGGGGAGTCCCTGTATACCCCCAAGGTTCTTCACCATATAATCTTGCAAAATATCTCATCACATCTCATCTCAAATCCGACCACTATTATACAAAACCCGGCAGCACAATACAACAACATGTATCATCAAATACAATCACATATCACATCCAATCCATCAATCTCATCTCAACAATCATAAATTCATATTTATCATGCTTTCAATTAATCAATAATTATATCTCAACAAATATATATATATAGATATATATATATATATATAATATATATATATATATTTAATTATAATTATAATTATACCAATATATTTATATATAGACTTCCACAACAACCATCAATCATCAAACAATTATGTTAAAAGAATCATCATGCAGTGTACTTACCTCTATCTACGCAAAAGTCTTAATATGTCTGTATCATCGCTAAGAATCTCAATCGGATGCTCAAAATGCAAAGTTGATATCGACAATCCACTCGATATATTCAAACGACTATGTTGAGTAGAAAAATAGCGATGAACGGCTTCAGATTTGCTGATACGCTTAACGAGGCAAGCGGGCCCCCACAAAGAAAATCGGGCCCCACAACCAAATACTTTTAACGGTGGATATTTATACCAAAACGCTCGTATAATCGAGAACAATAATCTGATACGTTCGGATCGCCGATCCAACGGTCGGATCTCAAATTCCAGTACTATTCCCGAATTACCGGTAATTACAAAATGGAAAAAAAAAACCAAACGATGTCGGATCAGGAAGTGACCACTGGCGTTGGAAAGATCTCGGCCTGAAAAGTACCCACTCGCCGGAGGTGACCGTCAAAAGTGATCGGAGATGGCCGGAAAATATAGAAACGTCGGCGACGAGTCGTCCCATTCCGGCAGCGCCTGGAGGCGCGGCCGGCGTCCATTCGGCTCGATCTCGACGGATATGGAAAGCTGACGTCGGTAGCTATCTGGCGGACCGGCGCATGGCGGAGGATGATCGGTAATGAAGCGACGACGGTGATTTCAAGATTTAGCAGTGAGAGAGAGAGAGTAATTGAGAGAAAAAGAAAAATTGAGAAAGAGAGAGACGGCTTCCCCAAGAAAAATAATGCTCTCTCAAAAGTTTTGTTTTACCCTTTTTATATTAGAAAAGCCTCTGCCCCTTTTTACTATTACCTCTCTTTTTCTTCGTATTTATTCCCCCATCTCTCTCTTAATCTTCTAAAACACTCACAATTAATTATTATTATTATTATAATGGAATAATATCATAAGGTATTACAATCTACCCACCTTACAAAAATTTCGTCCTCGAATTTCCTCAATCCTCCATCAGCTCTGAGTATTCCTCCCTCATAACCCGTTTCACTTCCCGAGTCGCCTCCTGGATGTGATTATTAGACTTTATGAACTTCACAAAAGAATTACGTCTTAATCTCAATTCTTGAACATTTCAATCTATGATCTTAATAGGCTTTCCCTATAAGTCAAGTTCCTGCTTGACTCCATCAGTTGACTCTTTAGAATCTGAGAAGGTATAGTATAAACTTCTTTAGAACTAATATACGGAACAATTTATGAATCCTTTCTAATTTCGGTGGTAATGCCAGATGATATGCCATTTTTCCCACTCTCTTCAAAATATTAAAAGAACCATTACAGCTCGAAGAAGACTTTCTCTTCCGGCCAAACCTCAGTACTCCCTCCCAATAAGAAATTTTCAAGAATACTGTATCCCCAATTTGGTACTCGATGTTATACCTCCTACTGTTGACAAAACTCTTTCGTCGACTCTTTTCATCTAACTGTCTCGCTCGAATCAACCTGATCCTCTCAGATGTCATATCCACCAAGTCTGAGCCATGAATCTGTCCATCTCCAACCTCGTCTCAACACACAGAAGTCCTACAACTCCTCTCACGTATCAAATTAAATGTTCACCCCAACTCTCATTTAATGCCAAAACACACGATCTCAACAAATCTTCTAGCGTCTGAATAGTCCGCTCTGACTGACCGTCAGTCTGAGGGTGGAATGAGGTGCTCGTAGAAATCTTTGATCCTATAGTCTTCTGAAAACCCTGCCAAAAATTAGAAGTAAATTTGGCATCTCTATATGATACAATCGATGCCGGTACTCTATGTAATCGTATAATCTACTCCATAAATAAATATCGCTAGTCTCTCTAGTCCCCATATAACTCGAATCGATTGAAAATGAGCAGATCTAGACAATCAATCCACTACTACCCAAATTGCATCATAACCCTATTGTGTCCTCAACAGCCCTACTACAAAATCTATCGCGATATTTCTCATGGCCACTCAAGTATAGGTAAAGGCTGAAGTAATCTGACTAGATGTTGATGTTCTGCTTTAACCTACTGACAAACTAAATACCGAGATACAAACTCTGAAATCTCTCTCTTCATTCCCGACCACCAATAAGTCTTCTTTTGATTTTGATACATCTTAGTGCTCTCAGAATTCATATAATAAGGATCATCCTGTGCCTTATCCAAGATCTCATACTTGAGCATTCCAGAAGGTGGTATCTCAACTCTATCACTAATAATTATACATTCTCTGAACTCAATCTGAAAGTAGTAGTCTCATTCCTCACAATCTCTGCTCTCCAATTTTTTTTTACATTGGTTAAACTGCTTTGTGCTATAATAAATCTATCTAACGGTGTTGGTCGAACCTTCATATAGACAAGAATACCCCCACTATCGAACAATCCAAAAGTCAAACATACCAATGTCATCTCCTCAAAGATTCTCTGTCTAACTCTAAAAAATTAACCATCATTCTTCCTACTGTGTATCAGTAACTATATTGACCTTTCTATGATGATAATCAATAGTACAATCATAGTCACTTAGAAACTCTATCCAATGTGTCTATCTCCAAAATTCAGATATTTCTCAGTGGAAAAATATTTCAAACTCTAACGATCATTATACATCTCACACTCACCATCATATGAATAATGCCCCCAATTATTATTATTCTAACCTATGCCACAACTTACAAACCAGCTATCATGTCTCCAAAAGAAAAGGGCTCCACTAATAGGTCCTACTCAAACACCAACTGTAAAGAGCTTTTGGAAGTTTACGCATAATCCACCATCTTAAGATTCTCACTACTGAAAAGAGGATTTGCAGGTCCTTCACATTTCTGCTTTACATCTTATCATCGCGATAATTATTATCCTTTCCAATTATGCAAGGATACTGTGAAAGTATCTATTCATGAATAAATTATATATATCTATTCCTATAAAGAGATGCATGAGTTCTTAAGGAATTACTCAAAACTTCTTCAATGGCATCCCCATCTCCCAATCCTAACCCATGTTCAAGATCTGTCAGAGCTAAGGTGATATACCAAAAGCTTTGTAAATGGCCAGTCACAGATCGAGAAGTTATAGACTCTAAATATGTTCGAGACCTTTGGAGAGATATTTACAAATGTCTCAATGAAGCTCTGTCCGCTCTTTTGCCCAAAGATATTGCAATGGATATCGTGGCAAGAGTTCCTACCAACTTCATGAGGTGGTGTTACATTCTTAGAACCATTTGGAATGGAAACACAGGTGGTTTAATCCAATACAAAAATAATTATGCGATTGTTCACTGTGGATATCACAGATTCCATTCCACAGTTTTCATCAACAGCCATGATTTCTTCAATCATTGTCAGTGGAGTCTCGGCACCTTATTTGAACTCGGTTTCCTAAATGGATTTATTCTTGGACTAAGTCCAATCCATCCCAACTATCCTGGTATCTTTGAAGCCAGCCTAAGTGAGATTCCTCCCTTCATCATTAATATTTTACATCGATGGTATAAACGACACAAAAGTATTACTGTCTGGATCGAAACCATTACTCCAGAATGGTCGGATGACTATTCGCTCATTTATCACCCAATTCATCTTATTAGAATCATATCATCACGTCAGCTCACCGATTGGAGACTCATTAGTTGGCCATCTAGACCGAAACTTAGAGCTTACTATGGATACGATGATATTTTTCCAGAAAATATTACTTTCCATCATTCATGTGATCTTAGAGCTCTTTCTGCAGACTCAGTCCGTCGAAGTCTAGAAAGCAATACCAATGATAGAGCTTGGCAACTATTCACTACTATCGAAGAGTCATCTAGAAGTATCATTCAGGGCTACGCAAAATCAAGTTTCCTGACAGTCTCGAAATCCAAGTTATCGACGGTCTCATTCCCATGTCTCTACATGCGAAACTTCAATGGTAAGATCATCAATTCGAATATGATCTTGTCCTTGCAACGCAACCAAGTTGTTATATTCCATAATGTGATCTTAACTGATATATTAATTGTTTGTTTGGCATGATTACTTATAATTGATTAAACATGAGTGTCAACAAAGTCTTCTTTCTCGTCTCTCGAAAACCAAAATTCTAATGTCTTCGACTTACTGACTCACGACGATATTATAACTGCAACAAGAAGTTCATATTAGGTACAACTATAGAAATCACGTCAGATATAACTACATGAATAGCGATGTGGGCAACTTGTCAGAACTACTGGATGTATAAGTCTAGAACCATCAATATCCTCAACAATCGGCGGAATACCAGACAAAGCTATATCAAATTCAAGATCTATCGACTAAGTGTGAGGTCTCTCTATACTATTACTCGATATTCTCACGCATCGTCAAACTATCCCTCTCCTACGTTGAGTACCAGTACCACGGCCACGTCCAGACATTTTCTTACGGACACAAAACTACCCATTTTATACCCTCATCTAATGCAATGTGTCTACAGAATCTAAAAAACTAAGATCTGATACCAAATCTATCACGACCCCCTCCCTAGAGCGGGCCCAACCCTAGAAAGAGGTTCGCGATCCGTTTTACCTCAAGTATTCTATATTTCAAACCAACCGTATAAATGTGCACAAAATTATATCAATGGTTACAAATCTCAGAATTATACACCAATTATATGATTTACAACACAAGTCTTAATAATATGCAAATGACGACTCAAATGTCTGGACCAACCCGAAAATACAACTGTGGCACGTGAATCCAATTCTGGTACTGCTCCTGCTGTGTTCGCGAACTACCTGGAATGTTTGGGGGAAGAGGGGAGTGATCTTAAAGAGCTCAGCAAGTAAGCACTCATACTCCCAACATGACCTCACCAACAAAAAAAGGATATATATATATACACAATATAATGTATGAAAATAACATATACTGTAATATCATCTCAAGCAAATCATCCCACAACAATACAAATATCCATCAAACATGGTTGCTAATCCGGGTCCAATATAACAGTGGGTTGAAACTAATGGGAGAGTACCTCATCACAACTCCCAAGGTTTCCAACCATATCAACTCACAAATATGTGTGAGTGAGTTAAAACCAATGGGGGAGTCCCCGTATACCCCCAAGGTTCTTTACCATATAATCTCGCAAAATATCTCATCACATCTCTTCTCAAATCCGACCACTATTATACAAAACCCGGCAGCACAATACAACAACATGTATCATCAAATACAATCACATCTCACATCCAATCCATCAATCTCATCTCAACAATTATGAATTCATATTTATCATCCTTTCAATTAATCAATAATTATATCTCAACAAATATATATATATATATATATAATATATATATATATAATTTTAATTATAATTATAATTATACCATATATTTATATATAGACTTCCACAACAACCATCAATCATCAAACAATTATGGTAAGAGAATCATCATGCAGTGTTGTGGGACACAGGATCTGGACGACGCATGTTGTTCTAGGCTCGCGGCCTAGTGGAGAGTACGGAGTAGCCACGAGGGACTAAATCGGAGAATAATGGAGTCGCCACCCGGTGTGAGCCGGGAAAATGAGATTTAAGGCCGCACTCACCCCTCGCAAGGGATGACCTCAAACCGTTGGGTTCGGAACGGTCCTTTACTTATGTCACTTGTAATGAAAGGATTTGTGTAATAATTTAATCAAGCTTAAGTAACACTTATTTCCAAGAGTGTCATGCTTCTAAGTTCACATGCATACATCAACAAGTTCATCTAAATTTACATGTAACACATATCCGAATTTGCATACAGCCTATTTACATGTAATCTATGTCTCAATTTTGCATACATAAGGATTAACATACGGCAAGCATACAAGTTAATAAACACATTACACTCACACATGTGGGGAATACAGATGAACGACACCTACACAATCTTGCATAATGCATAGAAACAATCAGGTTCATCATACGAAGGAATAGCTACTAGGGACAATTATGTACGAAATCTGATGAAAATAACTCAGTTCAGTGGGTGCGCGTTCGCGTAGCGTTCGAGAACGCGTTCGAACGGAGCCAGACCTGATGCATGAAACACTAAGAAGATGCGTGCGCATTCGCGTAGCGTTTGATAACGCGTTCGAACGGTAAACAGAAGGTTCGTGTTCGTATATCGTTTGATAACGCGTTCGAACGGGACTAGATAGAAAACATGCGTTCGTGCGGCGTTCTGAAACGCGTTCGAACGGGGTTACAGTAGTGACCTCCAAAATGCAGTAAACAACATGACACATACATGAACGGATGAATAGATGACATATAATAAATAATAACGGGCTAAAAGTGCGGCAAAGCCTCGTGGTAAAGGATTTTAACCTCTCAAAATAGAGGACCTTTAATCGCACTTACTAAGCCCATGTGCAATCAACGCAATACATATGTAAAAAGCAAAGACAATGATATCGGACTTCGTATACCCGATTGAACACATCTTATATTCAACCGAATATACATCAACCGGCGCGGCAAAGCATCGTGGTAAATGGTTTTAACCCCTCAAAATAGGGGACCTTTAATCCGACTTACTAAGCCCATGCGCTCGGTCGCATCATGCATATAAAAATAAAGACAACAATATCAAACTTAGCTTGCCCGATTGAACATATCTTACATTCAACCGAACACACATCAAGCGGCGCGGCAAAGCATCGTGGTAAAGGGTTTTAACCCCTCCAAATAGGGGACCTTTAATCTGACTTACTAAGCCAATGAGCTCCATCGCATCATGCATAAACAAGTAACATGCGGAATTTAAATGACGAATAATAAATAAATGAAAGCAACATAAAACAAAAGAAGGTGACGTTTACTCAAGCGGTACGTGGAGTTGTATCCCGAGTACAGATCATACTACCGTCCATTCGGAATCGGCTATGAAATTTATGTCTGGGTTTCCATCCGATATATCGTGAGAGTTGACACATCTTTCATTTTATTCCAAGGCCACAACATACAATATTTCGCAATACATGCATTTACTATCTATTCAAGGGCCACAATCATGCATCAATAAACGACTCTCATGCGATAAAAATAAATAAAACAATTAAAAAGATAGATGGAAATAATAGGAAAGTACCCTCAGGTCTAACCTTTTTATGTCGACTTTCGGACTTGCGTTTCACGGCCGTCGGAAGGGCTATCACTCCGCAACTCTTCCGGTTCACTGGATTAACATCTTAGCCCGCTGTTTCATTGTTCGGGCTGCTGTTTTCACTCCTTTTGCTGCTGTTCCTCGCGGTTTTCTGGTCATTGTTTCAGGTCTTCAAAGCTATTGTTTTGGGTGGTTTCGGGGACGGTTTTATGCCGTTTCGGGGTGCAGTTTTTGGTCACTGTTTTGAGCAGTTTTCTGGGCTGTTTGAAAGTCTGTTTGGCGTGAACCACTGGCAGTGGAGAAGGGTTATTCTCGGCAGTGAAGGGGGTGTGCAGTGGGCAGTTTGGGCGTGGACTACTGGCAGGTTTAAGGCTGTGTTTTGGCGTGAGTTTGAGGGGGATTTTGGGGCTGTTTGTGAGGCAATCCAGGGTCTGTTTAGTTGGCGTGTGTTGAGTGAAGGTTGATGTGTGTGTGTTTATTGAGCGTGAGTGGCTGTGAGTGCAAGGTCTAGGGTTTAGGCTGAATGAAGGAAAGCCTGTGTGAAGGGTGAGGTGCATGCGTGAAGATGAGGCTGTTAACGTGGGTTTGTGGTTTGTTATGTGTTGAGGTTGAAGGCCTAGCAAGATGAAGGCAGGTGAGTTGTGCGCTTGTTTTAAGGTTTTTTAATATTTTTTTTGTGTTGTTTTTTTGCCGTGTATTAGAGAGATTCGAGAGGAATGTCTTGGAAAGTGTTGTTTATATAGACAAGAGATAGGGCTTCTCCTTGTCTCACAAGGAAGGATTTTCGCATTAAAGAGAGGATTTGATTTGGTGTTGGATAAGGAAATCAATGGATTGAGGGGGGGACAAAATTTGGTGAATTAGGAAGGTTGAATATTTGATTGGTGTTAATTAGGCATTTAATTTGTTAGATTAGGAAGTCAATATTTTTAATTGGTTATGATTGATTTTAATTAGGCAAAATATTTCTTTAATTTGTGTAAGTATTTTTATTATTTTGGTAGGTGATTATTTAGATTTTATTTGTTTTATTTAATTACACATGTGTTAAATATATATTTAATTAATTTGGATGTGTCTTAAGTGGGCTTGGGCGTGTGGACCAAGGCTTGGGCGTGTGGTCTTTGGTTTGGTGAGTGGGTTTGGGCCAAGGTTAAATGGTTCTGGGTTTTTTAGGCCATAGGTGCTTTAAAACGGAGGTCCAACAAGCGAGCTTCGAGCTAAACATGCGGATAAAATTTAACGAAATGCCGATTCCCTTTCGACAACCGTTTCCTGCAACTTCCTCGACTAAAAAGGTAGTGCCTCCAAATGAGACTCCAATAAAGACTCACATGCAAAAATGCAATGCCTACAGTCGCCCCCACTTTGATGGGACTTGTGCAGTGTATGAATTTGAACAATTATATCAAAGTTATGCAATGCATTTCTACTTACCTGGCTCGCCAGCTGTTGCTTAACTCGCCTGCTACTTCGAACTGAGTTGATCTGGTGGTCCATTTTTGAACTGTGCTCCATTTTGGAGCGCCATTTTCGGCATCTGATGTATGTGCCCCATTTTTGGAGCGCCATTTTCGGCATCTGTTGTGTGTGCTCTATTTTGGAGTGCCATTTTTAGCGTTTGCTGTGTGTGCTCCATTTTGGAACGCCATTTCTGGCATTTGCTGTGTGTGCTCCATTTTGGAACGCCATTTTCGGCATCTGTTGTGTGTGCTCCATTTTGGAATGCCATTTTCGGCATCTGTTATGTGTGTGCTCCATTTTGGAGCGCCATTTTCGGCATCTGTTGTGGTAGCGGTCCATTTCCGAACCGTGCTGTGCGAGAATGTGGCTCATTTTTGAACTGTTATTTGATGAGATGGTCTTTGCTGCTACAAACCTGCGAACACAAAAAAAACATTGCATGTATGTGATATGTATGCATGTATATGTATCATATTCTGATGGGTTAGGCCTTCCTTGGTCCATTTTCGAACCGTGCTCCATTTTTGGAGTGCCACTTTCGGCGAGATGTGAAAGTAGTCCATTTTCAAACCATGTTCCACTTTTGGAGTGCCATTTTCGGCGAGATGTGATAGTAGTCCATTTTCGAACCATGCTCCACTTTCGGAGTGCCATACTCGGCCAAACTGATGCTGATATGGGCTCGCCCTTGGGACTCGTCCCTAAACTGAAACTGATGTGGACCTCGGCCCTGGGACTCATCCCCAAAATTGAAACTGATGTAGGCCTCAGGCCCTAACTGATGCTGATACTGATGTGGGCCTCGCCCCCAAGCTGATGCGGATGTGGGCCTCGACCCTCGGGACTCATCCCCAAACCGATACTGATGTGGGCCTCGGCCTTGGGACTCATCCCCAAAATGTTACTGATGTAGGCCTCGGCCCTGGGACTCATCCCCAAACTGATACTGATGTGGGCCTCGGCCCTGAAACTCATCCCCAAACTGATACTGATGTAGGCCTCGGCCTTGGGACTCATCCCCAAACTGATGCTGACATGGGGCTCGCCCCTAGACCGATACTGATATGGGCCTCGCCCCAAACTGATACTGATATGGGCCTTGCCCCCAGCTGATACTGATGTGGGCCTCACCCCCAACTGATACTGATATGGGCCTCGCCCCAAACTGATACTGATATGGCCTTGCCCCCAGCTGATACTGATGTGGGCCTCGCCCCCAACTGATACTGATATGGGCCTCGCCCCCAGACTGATACTGATATGGGCCTCACCCCAAATTGATACTGACGTGGGCCTCGCCCCCAACTGATACTGATATGGGCCTCGCCCCCAGCTGATACTGATGTGGGCCTCACCCCAAACTGATACTGATATGGGCCTCGCCTCTGTGATTCATTCCTGAAAACTACTGACATTGTACTGTTACCGCTTCTGGTTGGCTTGCATTTGACGCTTTCTCTTTTTCTCCTTTGAAACCTGTTAAATTAGAACAAACACAAAAAATATGCAAATATGTTATGTGTATGCATGCATGCATGAATGAATTTTCTATTCCGTTGGGTTAGGTCCTCTGCCAGTCCTCCTGGTGATCGCTCGGCCTTTTCTTCCTCAAGCGAAATACTGCTTCAATCTATCCATGTTGATTGGCTCGGTGAACTCATTCCCCTCCAAACCTGACAGTCTTACTGCCCCGTTCCCCATTTTTCGAATGGCTATCCTATCTTCTGCTTGCTTCTTTCGGGAATTCCCAGTGTTCTAAACATCGTTGAGTATCACAGTACCATGGTTGAATGCTTTTGTCAAACATACTCATGTCAAGTAGGCGAAATGGATGTCTTTATTATTATTTAAGAAATGGTTCGAACAGGTAGACCAAATCAATGTCTATATTAAAAATGCAGGATCAAATAAACTAGGAGGAATAACTTCATTATTCGCAGCATTGCCTTCTTTCTTGACCTACGGTTCTTCACTGTCATCCCTTATCTCCATGTAAGAAGCTTGGTGGTTAATGGTTTGGAGGACAAAAGTTTCGGGCAATCCAGAGTTGATCATGTAGGTGGGTGGTGGAACGGAGTGGTAATTTGGTAGGGGGTTCCAATATGTGTTGGGTTGTTCTTTCTCTGGGTCGGGTATTTTGTGAGCATCGATGAGGTTTTGGATTTCATGCCTAATGCGGGTGCAGTTTTCAGTTTCGTGGCCTCTCCTCTGATGGAAGTGACAATACAAGCTTAGGTCAAGGTTGGGTGGTATAGGATCTAGAAGTGGTTTAGGCTCTAAGGGTTTTATGAGTCCTTGTCCCTTCAACTTCTCAAGCACCTTAGATAACGGCTTCCCCAGGTTAGAGAAATGCCGGTTCTTGATGGCAGCAACCTCGGCAGTAGCGGGTTTAGTCTCAGAATGCCCCCCAAAAGTTCTTCTATTCTGGCCATAAAACTTTCTGTTTTCAGCCTCCGCTTCTTCAATATCCATAACAGTCTCTCTCAACTGTCGAAAATCAGTAATCATGGAGGTCATCCTCCTTAGCTTACCATAATAGAGGGCTTGGTGCCCTTGATAATCATCTTAATTTGGTCTTTCTCTGAAGGCCGAGTCTGCATTTTCAAAAGCTGGCTTCTCCAGCGATCCACATACTCTTTGAAACTTTCCTCTGGCTTCTGTTTAGTGTTCTCCAAATCACGGAGTGACAAGTCAATCTCTAAGTCTGTAACATATTGCTTCAGAAACGCATCAGCTAGTTCTCTCCAATCCCCCTTAACCTTCTTCTCAAGGCTATGATACCAAACCACAGGTGCCCCCTCGAGTGACATCCCAAACATCTTTTGGACCTGGCGCTGTGATATGCCCACTGAACTCATGACTGAGACATATTGCTACAGATGGACTCTCGGGTCTCCATTCCTATTAAACTTGGCCATATCAGGCATTTTAAACTGAGCTGGCAGCTGTTCTCCGAAGGTCATTGCCTCATAATCTAACAACTCTTCATGTTTACCCCTCATTTTGTGGGTAACTATTTCAACCTGATCCCGGAGCTTCTGAAATTCTGCCTGAGACCCAATCACTCTACCTGTTGCATACTCTGCCATGTCATCATCAAAAGTGGGGATATCATCCCCCAACCCATTCAGAGGCTCCTCGCGCCTCACATTCTCAGAATTTCCCCCAGCACGAGGTACAGTCATATTTGCCATGGCGGTAGTCAAGGCTTGCAACTATTCAGTGACCTTGGCGAGACCGTTCTCTAACTGATCCATATGGGAGACCTCATTACCGGATTCACTCATGACTATTACTGTTCTTTTAATGAGCCTTGTTCCTTCTCTAACCCAAACGGTATCTATGATGTCTTTTTGAGACATAGAAGGTGTTAACATGACATATGTATGTATGAGGTGCATGAGATGCATGTAACATATATAACATACTAAATCAACTAAAATTTTCAAACAAATCGGCCCGTTATCATTTTAGAAGCTTTTGGGCTAACTGTTATAGGAGTAAACTCGTCCCAGTTTAAATGGCCCAACAAGTTCACATCTCATGACAAGGAGCCCAACTAAACCCAATTGGTAATGTTCCGAACACAAGCACAAAGTGGCCCATCAATCACTTAGAAGCCTTTGGCCCAATCATCGTAAAATACGTTCTTGTCCCAGTTTAAATGGCCAACAAGCCTATATCTCATGACAAATGGTCCAAATGGATCCAAACGACGATGTTCCCAAACACAAGTATAAAAGAAAGATAATGCAAACATAAAACAATGATTTCTACAGAATGGCCCATCAACATTTCAGAAGCTTTGGGCCTAGTGGTCATAGGGTACGAACTTGCCCCAGTTTAAATGGCCCAGCAAGTCTGCATTTCTGACAATAGTCCAACTTTATCCAAATGAGGATGGTCCACAAGCACATATTCAAGGAAATAATTGTTACTTTAACCATACAAACCCGTTCTATGGGTGGGTTCGCAAGAGTGTAGACAAAGGCTCTCACCGACGAAGGGTGGCCCACAACTAGGTCTCCCCAATCAAGGGTTCGAGCGACCAAGTGAGCGCACCATTTTTTATACACTAAGGTACGTGCCAATGAGCTATGTGTGTGACTGACTGTCAAATGGATTTCCCGTTGTAGATTCCCCAGAGGGAGGGTGGAGCGAGGCTCTCTTATGTACCCTAGCCTCTTAGGCTCTTATCGCTTGGTGACAGGAATAACAACGAGTCCTCCAAATTAGTCCATCACAATAGGCTACGGGTAGATGGCTATATATGTGCCTTCATAGCTTTTCCTTCTAGAAAGGTAGTGAATGAAGGAAGACACCAAACCATTACCTAGCCTCATTTTACCCTCATTTTACCCACTATAGACACGGTCAATTAAATGCCTTTGATTAAACCCTCATTTTACCCACTATAGACACTGTCAATTAAAACATAAATCCAAACATTACAAGACAATATTTCGGGGCCGGTTCTCTATCCCCAGTGGAGTCGCCAGACTGTGGGACACAGGATCTGGACGACGCATGATGTTCTAGGCTCACGGCTAGTCGGGAGTACGGAGTAGCCACGGGGGACTAAACCGGAGAATAGTGGAGTCGCCACCCGGTGTGAACCGGGAAAATGATATTTAAGGCCACACTCACCCCTCGCAAGGGAAGACCTCAAACCGTTTGGTTCGGAACGGTCCCTTACTTATGTCATTTGTAATGAAAGGATTTGTGTAATAATTTAATAAAGCTTAAGTAACACTTATTTCCAAGAGTTTCATGCTTCTAAGTTCACATGCATACATCAACAAATTCATCTAAATTTACATGTAACACATATCCGAATTTGCATACAGCCTATTTGCATGTAATCTATGTCTCAATTTGCATACATAAGGATTAACATACGGCAAGCATACAAGTTAATAAACACATTACACTCACACATGTGGGGAATACAGATGAACGACACCTACACAATCTTGCATAATGCATAGAAACAATTAGGTTCATCATACGAAGGAATAGCTACTAGGGACAATTATGTACGAAATCTGATGAAAATAACTCAGTTCAGTGGGTGCGCGTTCGCGTAGCGTTCGAGAACGCGTTCGAACGGAGCTAGACCTGATGCATGAAACACTAAGAAGATGCGTGCGCATTCGCGTAGCGTTTGATAACGCGTTCACACGTCATAGCTCATTGTTTCACTGTTCGGGCTGCTGTTTTCACTCCGTTTTGCTGCTGTTTCCTCGCGGTTTTCTGGTCACTGTTTCAGGTATTCAAAGCTACTGTTTTGGGTGGTTTCGGGGACTGTTTTATGCCGTTTCGGGGTGCAGTTTTTGGTCACTGTTTTGAGCAACTTTCTGGGCTGTTTTGAAGGTCTGTTTGGTGTGAACCACTGGCAGTGGAGGAGGGTTATTCTCGGTACTGAAGAGGGTGTGCAGTGGGCAGTTTGGGCGTGGACTACTGGCAGGTTTAAGGCTGTGTTTTGGCGTGAGTTTGAGGGGGATTTTGGGGCTGTTTGTGAGGCAATTCAGGGTCTGTTTAGTTGGCGTGTGTTGAGTGAAGGTTGCTATGTGTGTGTGTTTATTGAACGTGAGTGGCTGTGAGTGCAAGGTCTAGGGTTTAGGCTGAATGAAGGAAAACTTGTGTGAAGGGTGAGGTGCCTGCGTAAAGATGAGGCTGTTAACGTGGGTTTGTGGTTTGTTACGTATTGAGGTTGAAGGCCTGGCAAGATGAAGGCAGGTGAGTTGTGCGCTTGTTTTAGGGTTTTTTAATATTTTTTGTGTTGTTTTTTTGCCGTGTATTAGAGAGATTCGAGAGGAATGTCTTGGCAAAGTGTTGTTTATATAGACAAGAGATAGGGCTTCTCCTTGTCTCACAAGGAATGGATTTTGGCATTAAAGATATGATTTGATTTGGTGTTGGATAAGGAAATCAATGGATTCAGGGGGGGGGGACAAAATTTGGTGAATTAGGAAGGTTGAATATTTGATTTGTGTTAATTAGGCATTTAATTTGTTAGGTTAGGAAGTCAATATTTTAATTGGTTATGATTGATTTTAATTAGGCCTAATATTTCTTTAATTTGTGTAAGTATTTTTATTATTTGGGTAGGTGATTATTTAGATTTTATTTGTTTTATTTAATTACACATGTGTAAATATATATTTAATTAATTTGGATGTGTCTTAAGTGGGCTTGGGCGTGTGGGCCAAGGCTTGGGCGTGTGGTCTTTGGTTTGGTGAGTGGGTTTGGGCCAAGGTTAAATGGTTCTGGGTTTTTTAGGCCAAATGTGCTTTAAAACGGAGGTCCAACGAGCGAGCTTGGAGCTAAACATGCGGATAAAATTTAACGAAATGCCGATTCCCTTCCGACAACCGTTTCCCGCAACTTCCTCGACTAAAAAGGTAGTGCCTCCAAATGAGACTCATCATAGGGACTCACATGTAAAAATGCAATGCCTACAAGTGTACTTACCTCTATCCACGTAAAAGTCTTAATATGTATGTATCCTCGCTAAGAATCTCAATCGGATACTCAAAATGCAAAGTTGATATCGACAATCCACTCGATATATCCAAACGACTATGTTGAGTAGAAAAATAGCGACGAGCGGCTTCGGAACTTGCTGATACGCTTAACGAGGCAAGCAGGCCCCACAATGAAAATCAGGCCCCACAACCAAATACTTTCAACGGTGGATATTTATACCAAAATGCTCGTATAATCGAGAGCAATAATCTGATACGTTCGGATCGCCGATCCAACGGTCGGATCTCAAATTCCAGTACTATTCCCAAATTACCGGTAATTACAAAACGGAAAATAACCCAAAACGATGTCGGATCAGGAAGTGACCACTGGCGTTGGAAAGATCTCGGCCTAATAAGTACCCACTCGCCGGAGGTGACCGTCAAAAGTGATCGGAGATGGCCGGAAAATACAGAAACACCGGCGACGAGTCGTCCCCTTCCGGCGGCGCGTGGAGGAGCGTCCGGCGTCCGTTCGGCTCTATCTCGACGGATCTGGAAAGCTGACGTCGGCAGCTATCTGGCGGACCGGTGCGTGGCGGAGGATGATCGGCAGTGAAGCGGCGGCGGCGGTTTCAAGATTTGGCAGTGAGAGAGAGAGTAATTGAGAGAAAAAGAAAAATTGAGAAAGAGAGAGACGGCTTCCCCAAGAAAAATAATGCTCTTTCAAAAGTTTTGTTTTACCCTTTTTATATTAGAAAAGCCTCTACCCCTTTTTACTATTACTTCTCTTTTTCTTGGTATTTATTCCCCATCTCTCTCTTAATCTTCTAAAACACTCACAATTAAATTATTATTATTATTATAATGGAATAATATCATAAGGTATTACACCGATCACATGTAATATGTGGTGGCCGAACTTCATTCACTCACAACAATATATAATTTTTTAATCTTTTTTTGTATCAGGGGTGGGCCTGAGTGGGTCCGTTCCTACTTTCAAGATGGTTCGTGGAGCTAAGAAATTGTCTTATGATTTGCTCATTGGAATTGGATCTCTATGGTGGTGATATTGGAGATTATTTCTAGGGAAAAAAAGTGAGGGACAGTTGATGAAGGAGATAAATCCTGAGGAAGAGGGCAGCGGTATTTGTTTTTCCAACTTTGTAAGAATTGTAAAATCCAGGATAGATTATGGAAGGTCATAAACTCTTGTATGATGATGTGTACATTTGTGAAATTAACAAAGAAATATGGGATCTAATAATATATAATAAGCAACATTTTATTGAAAAATTATATATTTTGACGCGGCGAATGGTAGCAAGAAAACAGAAAGTCTTTCGGTGATTCCAAAATTTGTGCGTTAGACTCTAAGTTGTATATTACTATGCGAACATAATACGACACCATTTTAAGATTAATACAATAAGGTCTTGCATTTGGATAATAAAGCATGAAGCATTTGCACAGCTATATCAATTAGCAGCCAATAATGCTTACAACATTAATGATGAATAATAGAAAAAGGAGAGAGAGCAAACAGAGTGTGATCGTGGTTTTAGAAGGAATCAAGGTTTGCCTGGAGAATACAGGAATTGCACCGCTGAGGAAGGTTGCAAGACAAGTGAATAATGCAGATGATGAGGTACTGGTTCTCACACTTCTGCACGCGAGAGAGGCAACTGGGTCCCCATCTTCTAATGCAGGTTATAGGGAGGATCAATCCTGCAATCAGGTATGTGAAGAAGATCCACACATCACGTTCCTTCGCCAAGCGATCAGTCACAGAAAGGAGGTTTACAAGCAAATTTTCAGGCCTTTTTACGATAGCTTCAAAATTAAGGGAGTAAGTCCTTCTGTTCCCTGCACTGCAAGCAATGGTGTGACGCTTGCTTGAATTGGCTTTCAGAGAAGTCAATAAGTTTTGTAACAAGTCAAATTTTTTTTTTTTTTCGGTTTCAGTTTCCCATAATAAAGGAAAATTTTTTTGTTTCTGCTGTCCTAAATTTGTTTGCCTACTTCGGTTACTTCTGCCACAGGTGAAATTTCAGTTAAAGATTGCAGCAGGCTTCCAGCCAAAGGATATTATAATTGAGGAAGCTAACAATGTCAGGGCCACTTGGATTGTAATAGACAGGTTTTACCACTTTCTATGTTACTAATTGTGTTAAATATATCATTTGTAAATAATACGATGAATTTGAATATCAAATAGAGAAAGCCATAGACAAGGATTTCTACAGGCCCATATTATTGTGTGAATCTAGTTCTTTTGTTTGGTTTTCCATTTTTTACGGCATTTGAGATACTTATGAAAAATTTAATCAATGTAAACTATTATTTTGATCAATCAAAATGCTAATTCAATTCCTGGTTACGGAATACAATTCTAAAAGTCATTTTATGGAATTTCTTTTCTTTTGTCCAAAATTTTCATAGCCCACTTTAGGGAATGACAAAATTCAGATCCGGGTCGGGATGTGTTTTGATGGATTAGGGCCAATATCCAAATCCGGAAAAAAATATTCGGATCCGAATGCATGCAGGTATACTCAGTACAGATCTGGGTATAGCCGGACTGGATTCGAAAATCCAAATTTTTTTAATCTTTTATTCAATTATATTTATATAAATTATGGACACGGGTCTCGAAATTTCATATCCGAGTATACCCGGACCGGACCCATAAATTCAGATTTTTTGTTAATCTTTTTTCAATTTTATTTGTATGATATTAATAAAATAATGGACCTGGGTCCGCGTGAATCCAGATTCGGGTATACTCGATCGGATCTAGAAATTTGGATTTTTTTAAATCTTTTTTCAATTATATTAGTATGAAATTAGTAATCTGAATCCCGGAATTTCGGACTCTCGTGGATTCGAATCCGATTTTATCCCAGATCGAATCCATAAATTAGATTCTTTTAATCTTTTTTCAATTATATTGCTATGAAATTAATAAAATTATAGACTTGGGTCCCGAAATTTTGGACCCGCATGGATCCGAATTCGGATATACCCGGACTGGATCTAGAAATCCAGATTTTTATCTTATTTCAATTTTATTTATATGAAACTAATAAAATTATGAACTTGAGTCCCGAAAATCGAACCCAAGTAGATCCGAATCGGGATATATTTAGATCGGATCTGGGTATACCGGATAGAATCTAAAAATCTGATTTTTAATATATATTTTCAATTATATTTTTTAAAAAATTAAGAAAATTATGGACCGTGTCCCGGAAATCCAGACCCGCGTGGATCCAAGTCCGGGTATATTGAACCGGATCAAAAAGTCTAGATTTGAGAAATTATTTTTACAGACTCGGGTCTTCCAGGTGTTTGTAGATTTAGGCTGGACTCATTTTCGAAAATTTCCATGTCTGAATCCGTGAGGGATTGGAATTTTGCAACTGAGTCCGAAATTTCCATGGCCTAAGGTCGGCCGGATACAATATTTAGTCTTCATGTCCGGCCAGACTTTCTGGGAGTCTTGCCAGATATGCTGCGAATTATAGAAACACATAAACATACATATGAAATAACAGGCACAATAATCATGCATTCTAAATGTAACAATAATGAAATTGTCATCTCCCAGTGGTACATAGAGTTGTATCCCGAGTGTGAACCATATTACTATCCATTCAGAATCTGGTATGAAACTTACATCCTAGTTTCCATCCTATATACCATGGGATCACAGGGTCGAATATCATTCATGTTCGGCCGGACATGGGACAAGTCTGGCCGGACTTATTTTATAGATCATACAGTAAAAAGAACATGTATAAAGTAACCTAGCGTAACAATTAATCATGCATATCAACTTTATCTTGGATATTAAAATGAACACTTACATATCATAGAATGAAACAACTAAACATGTGTAGGTCAATGATGACGAGCGTAACATAAGAAATGACTAAGTATGCAATCAAATATAGAAAGCAACGAGCACAGCCGGTGTAGAAACTGATTTCGGTCGAGGTCCACAATCAAGAAAGTGAGCTGAGGGGCACGAATGAACCTGCAAAATAAGAGTAGAGCGAAAGAGGAGGTTACTACCCACCGGTGTGGTGGAAGCCGTAGGCACTCCGACGCTCAAGTTAGCCTAAGGGCGAATGAATTCAAGATGAAAGGGTTAAGGTCTATGGAATACCTCAACCACAGATTTGCTAGCCGTGAGGGCGGTGTATTGGAGTAGTGTCTTGATGATATGAGTAGTTTTTCAGAGAAAAATCCTCTCTATTGCTTCGTCTTCTTATTTTATAGGTTCCCTGACGCGGGGTCCCTATTCTGCCCGTTGGAGTCTTCTTCAATGATGGTTTAATTCAGGTGATTTATGCCTGATAACTGACGATCGTCTTTCTCCTTCGAAACCGTCTACTTCATGATGATATTTATGAATTCAGATCCTCTTCTTGATTTCCGTAACTGGTGTCCGTTTGGCTCTCTTTATGTTAACGAGTTTGGGCCCGTGAGGCGGCCCGTGGATCTACTAATGGGCTCCAGATTTAGTGGTTGGCCTTGTGGTAAATGTCGATTTTATCCCTGGGCCCAATTTTGGCCCGTACAGCCGGATATATCTATCTTTGGTCAATGTGTGTGCATATCCGACCGGACGTGATGTACGTCCGACCGAAGATACTGTGTTATCATAGAAACTCCAAAGTGTTTATAAAAAAAGGTACTCTCAGGTCATACCTTTGTTTATGCTATGGCTCAGAAAACCCTTTCTAAAGTCTAAGTCATTTCTAGATTCATACCAGAGGGAGGAACTCCAAGAATCAGTGTTGTTTTCTCTCTCTTTCTCTCTTAAGCTCACTATTTTAGCGTTTTAGTAAGGTTTCTTTTTGGTGCATTTCTCTAACTAACCTCTGAATCCTCTCATTATGAAAGGAAACCCCTCTTTTTATAGCTTTAGAGAGGGACTGAGAGTGGAAATAGGGTACAGAATCCCCTACTTTTCTCCAGTGATTGTCAATCTATTGGGTCAGTTACAGCTCGAGACATGTTTGATCGGATGTATATTTTGGGATGTACCTCCGACCGGAAGTAATCAAGCCCGTGATTCTTGTTGTTTTAATTTTTCACATGCATTGATAGCTTGATACATGTCCGGCCGGATATTAGATTTGAATTATATGTCCGGCTGGACGTAATCACGTCCATTAACTTTAGTAACTGATAATATGCTTGTTCACTGACATATGTATCATGTCCGGTCGAAATTAAGGTTTTAAAGGTATATCCGACCAGATGTTATGGTTATGTCCGGATGGTTTTTGGCTGTGTTTCTCGGAGTTCCTTTCCTTCATGGTATTCACACTTATAATTTCCTAATTTTCAGAGGGTGTCCCCATAAGAGACTCATCATCGGGCTAGACATAAAAATAAAGTGTCTACAGTCGCCCCTATTTTGGTAGGCTTATGCAGTGTGTAACAGTGAAATATCTATCAAAGTCATGCGTGTATTTTTACTTTCTTGGTTCGTCGGGCCTCCCCGGACTTACCTGGCCTAGTAGCGGTTATTTTGTTTATTGATTGATATTTGATTGCACTTTGGTCCACCTAAGATGTTTTGGGTTGACTGGTTGACTTGAGCGTATTTTGATCCACTCGAGAGTTCTTCTTTTGGGATGATGGCATTTTGATCCATCTGATATATGTTGGAGTTACTTATTGTCTTGGGCGGTATTTTGATATGCTCGGGAGTTTTGTTTTAGTTGATGGAATTTTAGTTCATCCGAGATGTTCCAGAGTTGCTTATTATCTAAGCGATATTTTGATTTTCTCGGGAGTTCTTCTTTTGGGATGATGGCATTTTGGTTTGACTGAAGGCCTTTTGTTCCATCTACTTTTGTCTTTAGTGGTATTTTGAACCTTGTGATGGCCTTTTGCTCCATCTGTTTCTTGGAATTTTGATCCATCTGATGGCCTTTTATTCCACCTGTTTTTTGGTATTTTGATCCATGTGATAGGATTTTGATCCATCTATTTATTAGAATCTTCATATGTGTGATGGTCTTTTATTCCTTCTGCTTTTATCTTTGGTGGCGTTTTGATTCTTGTGATGGCCTTTTGCTCCATCTGTTTCTTTCTATACTGACATTTTGATCCATATGATGGCCTTTTACTTTATCTGCTTCATGGAATTTTGATCTATGTGATGGCATTTTGTTCCACTTGTTTTTTGGCATTTTTATCCATGTGATGGGTTTTTTGTCCATAAGTTTCTTGGCATCTTCATCTGTGTGATGGCCACTTATTCCATCTACTTCTTTCTTTGGTAGCATTTTGATCTTTGTGATAGCCTTTTGCTCCATCTATTTTTTTCTTTACTGGTGTTTGGAGTGATAGCCTTGTGCTCAATCTACTACTTGTCATTTTGATTTGTGTGATTGCCTTTTGCTCCATCTGCTTCTTGGCATTTTGATCTGCGTGATGGCATTTTTTTGCATCTGTTTGTGGCTTTTGCCAGCATTTTGATCCATGTGATGGCCTTTTGCTACACCTGGTTCTTGATATTTTGATCCATCTGATGGTCTTTTGTTTGACCTATTTCTTGGAATTTTGATCTGTATGATAGTCCGTGTGATGGGCTTTTCTTACATCTACTTCTTGATATTTTGATTCTATATGATGGGCTTTTCCTCCATCTACTTCTTGACATTTGATCTATCTGATAGGCTTTTCTTCAATCTGCTTATTGTTATTTTGATATGTTTTATAAGCTTTTCTTCCATCTACTTTTTCTTTAGGTGGGCCTTCGCCTTTTGTATTCTTCTTTTGATGGGACTCACCGCCAATATTCTTCTTTTGGCGGGCCTCACCATCTCTTCTCTGATTTTTTATGCTCCGTGTCTCAGAGGCTATTGCTATATGTCTCGTTTCTCGAGAGTTCTTCTTCTCTTTTTGCTTTATATCATTTTCTTGAAAAATAAATGTTATGTGTATGTATGCAATGATCTCTATTTGCATACTCATTCTTCGGTTTGAGAGAACGCATGAGTCTTGGTGTCTTTCCGTGGAGATATAGTCAGGCCTCATCTCACTTTTGTTCAAATTACCCTTCGGGGGTTCTCCAATCCATCTTTTTATCATGCAATAACCCTTCACATGTTCTCAAATGTTTTCTTTTTAAGAATTCCATTTCTTTCCAAAGGATGAGCATTATCTAAATTCAAATTTCAATTCCAATAAATGCTTATTTGTGTGTGTATGTGATTCTCTTACTAATAATTGCTTGCAACCCAGATCAGTTTATGCTGGCGTGAAGTGTAGATTAGTACTAACACTTTAGTTCATTTTCATTGGTCAAGGTAATCTAACATTTAGTTAAGGATCAACAAGATTTCTTTTTTTCAAATATTTCTTTTTTTCTTGTAGGGCTTATCTTCAACTATAGCTTCCTTAAGTCGTCAAAATACTTTTTGATGTAAAGACTGCACATTTGAAATACGAGCCCCTAGTTACTCAACAATTCCACCAACTCAATTTGTTTTGCATACTTAATATTTGAGTTGTCGTTTGACGCAAAAGTACTAGTAGGGTTAACGATACTTCTGGTTACTAAACAACTCGAACATCAGAGTAGGTTTTTGTCGAATCCACTTTTTTATTTCTTTTCTTTTTTCATCTCTTTTATTTTTTCGTCATCTCCTTAATTTGGTGTCATCTCAGCCTCGCTTTAGGAAAGGGTCAGATGCATGTCAAGTGTCTAGACCATCTTTACAAGTTGTGCTAGCATAAATTCTTTCTAAGTATGCATTGCAATTCTAAGTGCAAGTTTTAGTGCGTATTTATGGATAACATTCTGCTAGTGATTCCAAAGTTTAAAATTACCTTAATAATTTAGATATAATAATTCTTCGTAAAACCAGATTTATTTCAAAAATGATTCATTATATGAAGAAAAGGATAATGATGTAAATGCAATGAACTGGAACCCAATTATTGCATGGCCAAGGCTTTTTTCTGGATCTGGGATTCTATTAGCATCGATCGAATTTTGGATCTCATGTCTGAAGTGAGCACATCTGTCTGTCCCATGCCTTGGGATATAGTGGAAATGGCAGTATAAGTTTGGGTCAAGTTTTCTTGGCAGCGGATCTGGTATGGGCTTTGGCTCAAGTGGTTTCAATAGGCCATGTTTCTCAAGCTTATCCAAAATCTTGGACATTGGTCTTCTTAAGTTGGAGAAATGTCGATTCTGGACAGTGTTAACTTCTGTTGTTTCTAAGCCCTCTTCTTTATTCTTCTTATATTGCCATCGGTCGTAGAGCTTCTTGTAATCCATTTCTTCTTCTATGTCCATGAATATCTCTTTCAACTACCGAAAGTCTGAAATCATGGATGGCATCCTCTTTAACTTGTTATGGATGGAGGGCTTGGTGCCTTTGATGAACATTTTTATTTGGTCCTTATCCGAGGGCCGTATTTGTATATTTGACAACTAGTTTCTCAACGGTCCATGTATTATTTGAACCTCTCATCAGGTTTTTGCCTTGTATTCTCCAAGTCATGAAATGATAGATCCAGTTCCAAGTCTGTGACATATTGGTTCATGAAGGCCTCTGCCTGTGTCTTCCAGTCATCTTTGATGGTTCTTTCAAAGTTACAGTACCATACAACGGGTGCTCCGTCTAGCGACATGCCAAACAACTTTAAAAATTGACGCTCGGACAGACTTATAGCGCTCATCCCTGAAACGTATTGACGGAGATGCATTTTTGGGTCTATGTTCCCTTTGAACTTGGTCATATCATGAATTTTGAACTCAGGAGAAAGTTATTCTTCAAAGGCCAGTGTATCATAATCAATGAGGTATTCATGTTTACCCTTCATCTTCTCGACTAGCGTCTCAATTTTCTAAGTTTCCGGAGCTCTGCCTCAGTCTTAAATTTGGCCATTCTGCCTGCAATTTATTCGGCCATGTCGTCGTCATCTAAAATATGAGTTTCTTTAGCCATAAGATTTTCAGGCCTCGCGTGTCTTCTCTTACTAGTTTCGCCCCATGCCGTTCGAGAGGTCGTGTGGATTACTGCCATGTTAGCAACAGTGTTTGCCAAGTTTTATAGTTTTTCTACTATCTTGTTCAATGTCGTCTCTAACTGATCTATGTGGGGATTGTCACTTCGGGTGCTATCGCTGCTTGCCATGTCTAAGTCTGTTACTTGCTTCTTGACAAGTCTACCTTGCTCTCTAACCTAACGGGCAGCTATGATGGCTGCATAAAAAAATGTTAACATGATGCATGTATGCATGTAATGCATGCTCAATCAGCTTATATCCTTCCAATTTTATTTCTCCTTCACACGTGGTAAGCCCAACATCTTCCCTAGGTATGGCCTAACTCATGCACCAACAAGAGATACATAAACTCGTATTTCCTATGCTTAAGGTAAACCTTGGCTATTTTTATTTCGTTCCATCGTTAAAAGACAAAGGTCGTCCATTTATAAAAATGACTAAGCCTAATATGGGGATCGTTCCATTATTTGAAAAAGATGGATTTAGTCTCGGTTATTTTTGGTTGGATTTTAGAAATGTTTAAGAATATCCGAATGGGCAAAACAAAGCGTACCCTTTCTGGATGATAGCCAGTGTGAGTATCAGACTCATGTTTTGGCACTTTTGGATCTTAAATAAACTTTTTAGGCCTAACGAGTACTATTTCAAAGCATTTGGCCCAATCATCATGAAATATTAATTTATCCTAGTTGAAAAGGCCAACAAGTTACACATCTCATGGTAAAAGGTTCAAGCTACTTCAAATGATTGAGGGCCCAAACACAAGCATAAGAGATGCTTCTATAGGATTACAACTATGGACTTTCATGTGGGCTTAAGAAGGTAAAACTTAGGCTCTTATCGGTAAGTCCACAACTAGGTCTCCCTACCCAAGGATCCAATCGACCAAGTGAACATACCTTTTTTTATACCTAATGATATAAATGATTGTCCACGACTAGGTCTCCCTACTCAAGGGTTCAATCGACCAAGTGAACGTACCTTAATACCCAATGATACATGCCAATAAGTGATGGTTATCATCATATACCAATCCACCGCCTTGAGTGAAAGCGATTTCTCAATATGCAATGCCATCGGAGTTAAAAAGGGTATAAAAAAGATAAAGACATGGTTCTCCTCAATATCGCCATAAATACTACAAGGTATCTATTTGGGGCCGATTCTCTATCCCCAGTGGATTGCTATCTGTAGGAGCGAAGCAGGGTTTACCGATATGCCTATAACGTCGGCGACCACTACATTATTAGGCTCACAGACCGTAGAGAGTACAGATAATCCCGCGGAGGGACTAATCGGAGAATAAGGGAGTCGCCACCCGATATGAGGCACCAAGAATGATTTAAGGCTGTACTACACCCCTCTCATTATGAAGGGGAACCCCTTTTTTATAGCTAAAGAGAGGGACTGAGAATGGAAAGAGGGGACATAATCCCCTCCTCTTCTCCAATGATTGCCAATCTGCTGGGTCAGTTACAGCCTGAGACATGTCCAGCCGGACATGTATTTTTGGATGTACCTCCGGCCGGACGTAATCAAGCCTGTGATTCGTGCTGTTTGAATTTTGCACTTGCGTTGACAACTCGATACATGTCCGGCAGAATATTCGATTTGAATTATAAGTCCAGCCGGACGTAATCACGTCCCTTAACTTTAGTAACCGGAAATATGCTTGTTCACTAATATTTGTATTATGTCTGATTGTAATTATGATTTTAAAGGTATATCCGGCAGAATGTTCTGGTTAGAGAGAAAGTAAGCTTGACAAGGTGACGTTCGGTTGGCTTTAGGCTGTGTTTCATGGAGTTCATTTCCTTTCTTGTATTTGCCCTTACAATTTTCCAATTTTCAGAAGGTGTCCCGGTAAGAGATTCATCACCGAGCTATGCATAAAAATACAGTGTATGCACCGGCTTTTTCGGGACAATGCAAATCCGTATTGGACTCGGACCTCTTTGCTATATCTACTTGTAACCATCAAAATATTTTTTTGAAAAAAAATATTTGACGTGCCAAACATTCGAAAATGCTTCTCAGATTTTCTGGCCATAGCCAAATACTGAAAAACACTTTCCTTTGGGTAAGGAACCTAGGACATCACTTATCTCCACATTTGTATGTATTGTTCACTTTGGGCCTAAGCCCTCATGGATTTGCTCTTGGGTTATACCCAAAAGGCCTCATACCAATGGAGATACATGTCCATCCTTATATGCCCATGATCCTCCCCATTTCTAACCAATGTGGGACTTTGGGACTTTGTTTGCACACCCAACAATCCTCCCCTCGAACAAAGGACCACCGAGTCTCCCCTCAAACGATCATCCATCCGTCCACTCCATGAAGACCAGAGCGCACCGCCTATCTAACCGAGCACTCACGGATCATGATCGGGGCTCACCACCTTTTTTGTTCTGCATTCCGAGGATTCATCCACATGGCTAACTCTGGGGCATGGCTCTGATACCACTTGTAAGGAACCTAGGACATCACTTATCTCCACATTGGTATGATATTGTTCACTTTGGGCCTAAGCCCTCATGGATTTGCTCTTGGGTTATACCCAAAAGGCCTCATACCAATGGAGATACATGTCCATCCTTATATGTCCATGATCCTCCCCATTTCTAACTAATGTGGGACTTTGGGACTTTGTTTGCACACCCAACACTTTGCATAAATAATTTTCATTGAAAATGTTTGATTTACTGAAATAATTTTTGATCAAAACAAACAGTCCCTAAATCCGTATGTATTCATTGTTGCAGTTGCTTTACTAGACACATCAGTTTCCAATTGAGTGGCACAGATTGTAGCGTATCATTGGTGAGCGATGATGATGATGAAGCCATGGTTCATGATCATCACTTGAATTCATATGATGGATCAAAATTTTCAATGATCATGGAAGAAATGCACAAACCAAAATCTCCAAAGCTCATGAAGGGATTCATATTGCAAGAGGAACTATGCGTTAAGTCCTCCATATTTCCTGTACAACAGCCCTCTTCATCTCTTTGCCAAGTACAAGCAAACAAAGTGAAAATCAAACTATGTCTGACGTACAACAGGACAATAAAAGTATTGCTAACGTGGAGTCACCAAGAGAAAAGGAACCTGACAACCGTCCAATAAAGTTTTCAAATGCCAATTTTAAGCTAGGCCAGCCACTGCAGCTAAGCTGGGAAGTGATAATTGATATAACAGGTGAGTTTTCGACAAAGGCTTTAATGGGACAATGCGAGAACTATATGGCTTATCTTGGGTATTTGTCGGAGTATTTCTCGTTTGTCCTGGTAAAGAGATTCACAGGAGATTCCATTAGTATTCTTGAAGCAGAAAAGAAAGCAGCCTGGTCTATGCACCATAAAAACATAATGGGGTTGCTTGGTTACCACCAGAGTGATAACGGTACAATTTTAGTCTATCTGCATCCAAGAAAAGGGACTCTGGACAATGCACTTTGCTGTGAGTTCTAAGTCTAACCCCACTCTCAGTATTTGTGAATGTAAATTATATTCTGCTTGATTAGGATATCCTTTTTTACTGCATTTTTCTATTAGTACAGCCTTCGGGAAAAACAAACTGAATTTGAAATTTCAACAAAAGTTGAAGATTGTCATAGAAATAGCTCAAGGTGTTCGATACATGCACCAAGAGTGTCCTCGGGGCCCAATTGTTCATGGCGAATTACAGCTTCACAACATTTTTCTAAGACATGACTTGCAGCCATTGGTGAAAATCTCAAAACCAAGTTTCTTATTAGACATTTATCATTTCCGTTCATCAACTGTGTGGCTTTTTTGTTTTGTTTTGTTTTTTTTCCTTAATTGTGGTTGTTATAGATCTCTGGATTTGGACAAGCTACCTGGCTTCATCATGAACATGCATCAATCTCCAATAATAGGTATTAGCCAATCAAACTTTGTTTAATTTGATTTGATATATAGGGCATTTTATTCGGGGATAAATACAATTCGTTGTTTATTTGATTATATCTATCCACTCCAAGAAGTAACTGCAACGTAAAATTTTGTACAAGTATATTTTGGCTTTAAAAATAAAAATTTGTTTTGATGTTGAAGGTGCCAGCTTGAGGATTCATTAAACCATGAATCATTGGAATTAATAAAATCAGATGTTTTTTCCTTTGGGGTTCTGCTCTTAAGGCTGTTTTGTAGAAGATCAATGCCACAGGACTACAGAAGTTTGATTGAGTGGGTGAGTAAGCAACTTTTTTCACTTTTAATTAATACAAGCTCGACATGGCGATAATTCTAAATCACAAAGAGATTCTCCCATTTGTATCAATGAAACAGTCTCTTCTGAACTGGTTTTGACCAACAAGTTGAACTGCTTCTTAAAACAAAGTCGTATGTGAAAATTACGATAATGATTTTGACCCTACTAAATTGGCCAATGCAGACCCAATATTATGCACTGCATAATAAGACTCTGCTATAAACAAGTTCCGGATAAAGTCTTGATATTGCTTTTTTTCATTTGCCAAACTGTCTGTTTGGCAAATGGTTTGACAGGCTAGGCCATTGATGCTTCAAAGGAAATTTCATGAGTTGTTGGAGGAGGGATTGGATTTTTCGGACATGCATGGAATTTACAGGGTAATGGCTGCTGCAACTCAATGTACCATCAGTAAGCCAACTTCACGACCATGTATGAGGGAGGTACTTTTATTTGCCATGCCACCAATTCATTATTTAGAATATAATTAAAGTTTCTTGTATTTTTCCTTAATTTTGCCGTGATCATGCATTCAGGTGGTATCCATTCTTAAAGGAGAAAATTTTAGTGCTATACAATCAACTCCATCCGGAGGTAGCAGTCCATGAAGAGAGAGGCTGAAATATAACCCGGGGGGCCGGGCCTTAGCTTCATGCGTTGACATTGAGTCATCATTCCAACAAGGCCAAGTTCTGAAACTTTTCACGTGAGAGTGTAGTCTTTAAACTTGTGTAATTTCCTACTAATAATAGATGTACATATTATTTTAACATCAATTTTTATTTTTTGTTGTCTAAAATATTAAAATAATTATAAAGATGTAAAATTTACTCTTTTAATTACTTTATCATTATAGATATTAAAAGATAAAAATTTGGAGGTGAAGGAAAAAATTTGGAGGTGAAGGAATGCAAATAGTATATATTCAATTTCCTAAGTGAGGCTGGTGTGATACAGAAACCAAGTGTCACAATATAAACAACTTTGGTTTTGCCAAAAGCATGCTTTATGACACAATTCTGCTCTGAAAATATATTATTGATAAGGGATTTAAATTCGACTGGAATTAGTTTTATATTGATTTTTTTTTATATAAATTATAATTATTTATTAGGTAATAATTTATATATAACCAAAACTTAATAATGAATTATTATTAAAACATATGTGATAGGAGATTATGCAAAAAATTATTACAATTATTTATGGTTTTTAGGGGTAGAATATGTATCGTACTTAGCCCAAAATGGATGATAAAAGTGTAAGGACCCAGAGAGATAGAAGAGATTTGACAGAGGAACTCAATCACATGATTCGGGGGGGGGGGGGGGGGGAGTCCTCCCAAAGACATAACTTATTAATGATGAAGCAAGTTGGAATACCGACCCGACCACCTGAAGGATGTTGATTTGAGATTTTCTAAGGATTTGTTGAAACCCGACCCGATGGGTATTTGACAATGATACCCGATCTGATTGAGAGAGCTGAATGAAAGCTTTTATTATATCATCTTTCTCGGTGTGCCGACCGGAGGAACGAAGATGAGATCACAGGCCGACTTATGTTGAAGTCATATGACGTATGTCCTAGTTGAGATGATAAGCTTCTAGAAGGTTAATTATGGCTCTGGGAAAAGCAACGGTTCTCATTGAAAGTAGCCTCTGCCAGCTGCTATATGCCGGTGTTGTTGGGGCAGTTGTGGAACTCTAGGGTCGGATCGGTGGCCCGAGCAACAGAAATGGGTCTAACCCATGGATATTAAGTATGGGTGTAATTTTAAATCATTTAATGAAATACTATATTCCATTACGAGTGTATAGGAAAAAATCGGGGCTGAATCGAAGTCCGGAAACTCAAAAACGAAGCAAAACAAAATTCCTGCACGCGCAGCGAGTACGAGCGCGCGCACTGTAGCGCTGATCACCCTTTTTTTTTTTTTTTTTCATTTGCAAATCATTCAGCTCACTTTCCAGTGAGCTGAATGGATTAGGGTGATTTACCCTAATCTATTCTGGTTCTCCCTAAACACTTCAAAAACACCCAAAATTAATTTTTAATTTCAAAACCAATATTAACACATGTTATAGAATAAAAATCAAGTTTTTCAAAATATCAAATATTTTTACAAAAACATAAATTTATTCTAAATACGCACTTGCATAAATTTTGAATCCAATACACAAACCAAATTAGAATCCCAATAAGAAATGTCTCGTGAACAATTCTAGGTCACCCAAAGGTGGTCAAGTGATTCTAGAATGGTAGCCATAGGTCTAAGCTTTAATCTAGAGTTCCAAACTCTTATTAATTGTTCCATGTCCAACATGAACATCTTTGACCTAAATTATAAGCATGTTGTGTTTATACTTCTTAAGTATCCTAACACAATTGATTAGCCTTATTAAATATTAAGCTATGTGATCATGTATCTAATACACAAATGAACATAACATTGGAGAAGATCAAACATTACCTAGTAAGCTTAATGCAAGATCCAATCTACCTCTCATTTGTTGAAATTGTTGGAGAACCTCCAAGGTGGGCAAGCTTGATTCCAAGATCCAATCTTCTTTCCAATATTTCCAAGCTTCACTTCAAGATCCAATCTTGATTTCTCATAGATGAAATGTTGTAGAGACCTCACAAGCTTCTCTAAACACTTTTCTAACTTAGGCTAATCTCTCAAGAATTTACTTATGCTTGTTATTTTTCTTGTAATTAAAACCTTCATAAAGCTTAATATTTATAGCAAAACTTAGGTAATTTTTAATTAATAAGAGTTGTAATCAACTTTGAAGTGGGCTTAATCTAATTTGTCCAAATATGTATAATTAGGTGTGACTAATCTCCATTGTCTCCCACTTTAATTTAATCCAATTAAATCAAGCCAAGGATTAGGAAATGGATTAGTTAAATGTTTGCCACATTGATTTAATCCAATTAAATCAAGCCAAAACCACATATTATTACATACTTATAATTACCATAATATCCTCAAATGGTAGAGATAATTATGATTTTACAATTAATCCATTGTGTAATTATTGAATTAATCCAATTAGGTCAAAGTAAATAATCAATGTTATCCAATAACACTTGATTATCTTAGTTGATAATTATAATATCGAATATTATCTTTTATAAAAAATAATCGGCTACCCAAGTGCTCAACGAGTACATTTCATATTGGGACTCTCTAAGTTCAGACACGTTCGTCATATAAGCCTAGTTAATATGTATGCAATTCGGCCACCTCCGAATTCGCGAAGAACACGAATGATTTTTCTGAACTATACAAGTCGAGGTCATCATATATGTTTAACAATCCCTTCGTCGTATGATATCTGAGTTGTGCTTAGGAAACATAGAATATACCGTCAAGTTTCTAAGGCGCACATCTCATGTCGACATGTCCACGATTCTTCATAACTGATGCGATCCACTCTAGGTGATCGACTTTGGCCAAAGATTTAAGAATCGTGACTTTACTAACATGGATACATAAACCCCTTATGGTACACATACGGGCCGATGGATCCTATCTTGCTTTGCACTTAATTACTGAGTGCATCGGTTCACACCCAACAAACATCTAGAGGCCAGACCATGAAAGGTTTCTAACATACATGGCATCAAAGTATGAAGGATCTCACACAAAATCAATGCTATCCTATAGTCAAATGATTACATATGCTACTCGACTCGAGGAGATTCCTATTGACGGTGGTATGTACTTACAACTATTAGGAATCACCTGTGAGTCATTCAGTATTCGCTTTAACGAATACCCAAATGTCTATACGAATTTCCAAAACTCATAGTGCATCGGGTTAAACCATTAGAACTCCAATTCCAATATACGACATGTGCTAGTCTTCTAGGTTATAGGAATTCGACCGTATTTCAAAACCAACGACTATGAATATTTACTTTAAGAATAGTTTACACCTAATGTCAAAACTAATCCAAGGTCGATGTCATTCTTAGCATATATATACATCAATCTAATACGTATAATGACAATATCATTAATAAGGTATAAAATGAAAAATGTAGTTATTTTATTAATAAATAATAAAATATACAAATCGGATTGGCACTCCAAGCATCAACTCCATCAAACTCCCACTTACTTAGTGCCAATCTGGATGGTACCGTAGTCCTATCTCCTCCACATGTTTATCGAATAACTTAAGAGGTAAGGCATTTGTAATCGGGTCTGCTATGTTGTCTTATCCTTGAACCTTCAAGACCAATATGTCTTTTAGTTCAATTATCTCTCTAATTACGCGATATTTCATTTCCACGTGTTTAGACTTGGAATGCGCCCTCGGCTCTTTAGCCTGCGCGATGGCTCCGTTATTATCACAGTATAATGGGATCAAATCCGCAATACTAGGCACAACGCCAAGTTATGTGATAAAATTTATAATCCAAACAGCTTCTTTAGCAGCTTCTGAAGCCGCTATAAATTCCCCCTCAGTGGTGGAATCAGCTGTTGAGACTTACTTTGAACAACGCCAACTAACAGCACCACCGTTAAGGGTAAATATATATCCTGATGTAGATTTTCTATCATCTGGATCTCTCTAGAAGTCGGAGTCTGTATAACCCTTAAATTATAGCTCATCTTCTCTATATATTATAAACTTATCATTGGTACCTTTAAGATATTTTAGGATATGTTTCACGGCTGTCCAATGATCATTACCTGGATCAGATTGATATCGGCTGGTCACACTGACGCCGAAACTGATTTCAAGTCTAGTACTTAACATAACATACAATATACTTCCAATATAAGAAGCATATGGCAAGTTAGACATCCTAACTCTCTCTTCCTCAGTTTGAGGTGCCATTTTCCTTGAAAGATGTATGCCGTATCGGAAAGGTACATTTGTTGTCTTGTAGTTGGTAAAACTATACCCTTCTAACGTCTTATCTATGTACGTCGATTGTGACAACCCTATAAGCTTCCTAACTCTATCTCGGTAGAGCCTTATACCTAGTATATATGAAGCTTCACCCATATCTTTCATGGAGAAGTTCTTGCAAAGGTAGGCTTTCACATTTTGCATCATCCCTATATCATTTCCTATGATAAGGATGTCATCTACATACAAGATCAGGAAAACTATCATGCTCGCACTAACTTTCTTATAAACACATGGTTCTTCCTCGTTCTTGTTGAATCCAGATAATCTAATTATCTCATCAAAATGACGATTCCAGCTTCGGGATGCCTGTTTAAGTCTATAAATAGACTTTTGGATCTTACAAACCAAGTTTGAAGTCTTTCTGGATACGAAACCCTCTGGTTGTTCCATATAAATATCCTCTTCAAGGAATCCATTTAGGAAAGCGATTTTCATATCCATCTGCCATATCTCATAGTCGTGATATGTAGCAATGGCTAAAAGAATCCTAATGGATTCTAGCATGGCTACTGGTGAAAAAGTTTCCTTCAGGAAGTTCAACTAAGTCCCAGACTTGATTGGCATGCATTGAATCCATTTTGGATTTCATGGCATCCTGCCATTTTCCCGAATCGATATCCAATATCGCTTCTTTATACATAGTCGGATATGTTTCCTCCAAGAGGAGAACATCAAGGCTCACATCAGATGTTAAAAACAGTCTCTCAGAAGGCCTTGATATTCTATTCAACTTACGTAGAACCTGTGTTGTAAGATATTCATTAAATATATGGAAGATATGGGACTTCGGTACTATCCGGATTGGCACTAAGTAAGTGGGAGTTTATTGGAGTTGGTGCTTGGAGCACCAATCCGAATAATGTATTGTATATTATAATTTATTTTTTATTAAACTACATTTTCATTTCAAACCTTATTAATTATAATGTCATTATGCATATTAGATTGATATATAAATATACTAAGAATGACATCGACCTTAGAATAATCATGTAGTAATACTATATACTAGGTGGTCCGAGTTTGAGATAGTATTACTATTATAAACTATTCTTAAATTAAATATTCATAGTCGTTGGTTTTGGAATACGGTCGAATTCCTATAACCCAGAAGACTAGTACATGTCGTATATTGGAATTGCAGTTCCAATGGTTTAACCCGATGTACCATGAGCAATGGAAGCTCGTATAGACTTGTGGGTATTCGTTGGAGTGAATACTGAATGACTCACATGTGATCCTTAATAGTTGGAAATACACATCACCGTCAATAGGAATCTCCTCGAGTCGAGTAGTATATGTGATCCTTTGACTATATGATAACATTGATTTCGTGTGTGATCCTCCATACTTTGATGCCATATATGTAAGAGATTTTTCTTGATTTGACAGCTAGATGTTCGTTGGTTATGGACCGATGTACTCATTAATCAATTGTGTATCAAAATAGGATCCATCGGTCCGTATGTGAACCATAAGGGGTTTAGGTATCTGATGGTGGTAAATAGATCATTATTTCCCACTCCATTGACTTAATATTTTGTATAGTTTATTGAGTTTTGTGAAAATTTTGATGTGTTTTGTGGTATTTTGTAGATAAATAAAATAACAGGATTCTCTGGAATCAATTCGGGGCCAAAACAGTGAAAAACTGACAAAAAAGGCAAAAATGTAAATTTCTTGCAAAAATGCACCGTTTGCTAAAATACACCGTGCTAAAATACGCCGTCTGCGAACATGCGCCGGAGACTCCTTACATGCGCCAGACACGTGTCACAATCAGAGAAGTTTGTGCTATTATGCGCTTCTGCTAACATGCGTCTGCCACGTGTCAACATCACAGCAAATCGGTTAACGTGCGTCGGACACGTATCACCATCACATGCTGCCGATACTCATCATTGAATCCCGTCATTTCTTGTGTCATGCTGACGCCAGTGTCACGACGCGCACACCTTTACGCGTCGCGACGCCAAGCCAATAATTGAGCTAATAATTCTACCGACGCCACGTGTCACCATCTCCGTGAAGCCCGTGCCACACGTCTAATATCAACGGCGCGTCGCGACGTGCATGGTTTCACCCGTCGCGATGCGGGGTGCCAAGATTTGCCTATAAATTCAGGCCGATTTCATTTGTAAACTCATACTTTCTTCTAAGGAATTCCTTAAGAATTCTAAGAAGATTGTATCTTGCTTGTTTATTTACAACTTTCTGTATTTATTTTTATTTATTTTTCACAATAGCACTTTCTTTTCCTTACTCTTCAGTCTTTTACTATTCAGCATGAGTAGGTAACCCTCTTCTGCTGGGGTAAAAGGTAAGCTTTTATTACTAATATTTAGATTAATCTCCCTTAGTTATAATATATAAACTATTTAAAACCTGACTTAATGAGGATACCGCCTTTATGGTCGGTTGGACTTAATAAAATTGGTTTTAACCTGACTAAACATGGATACCTCCTGTATGGTCGGTTGGAATTAATTATAAATTTGAATTAATCAGGATACCGCCTATATCGTCGGATGGTAATTATCACGCAAAGTTAATATATTATAATAAGGGAGATATCTAAAATAGAAGTAATAAAAGTGGATCCTCTAACCCCATCATTTTATTTTATTGTATTTTTACCTTTTTAATTTCCAGCATTTACTTTATGTCATTTATTTTATTTAAGCTATTACTAGCCTTAATTATGTGTCATAACTGAACCCGTTATCTGGGGTTGTGATGAAATCCAATATCACCGGTTTATAAGGGGTTATTTTATAGTTTGAGTAATGTAAAGGTTTATTTATTAAGTCTTAAGCTTAATGCTTCCTGTTAACTGGCCATTAATAAGATTGATTTGGTAAACTTAAAATAAACTTGACAAAGGAATTTTAGGTTTCAGCCTTAGACTTAAGAGCCCACGATCTTCCTTGAGGATATATAACTCTTTAATAGATTTCCTTACATGATAGGAATGTACATGTCGGGCGGGGGCAACCATAATTGGAACTTAATCCTAATGAATTCAGGTAACTTGGTTGACATAGGAATATGATTAATTGGGTTACACTGGTTATTTTTATCTAACCATCGGAAGAGGCTTTTGCATATTTTCGTGTTCTAGGTTAATAAACCGATATATTACACAAACGTGAAATAACCACTTCATCTTTAAAAGATATTGGAAAGATTCACAACCCTGGATAGTTTAATAATATTGAATTTTCCTTTAATTCACTTTCGCGCTATTTTATTTACTTGTTTTAAGATTGAAGTCACCATCCAATCAAACAACCAATCTATTAGATAATAGTAGAAATTTGGCTTCATAAATTAATAGCTTAGGTATTAAGTCCTCGTGGGATCGATACATTTATACTACTTGAACGATACGTGCACTTACGTTATACGTGTGTGATCAAGCCGGTCAAGTTTTTGGCACCGTTGTAGGGGACTTATTTATATTTCACTATTAATTTTGGGGTTAGATATCATTACTTGTATCTAATTTCTTTTTACTTATTGTTTTTGTTTTCTTTTGTTTCAGGGTCTCAGTCACTACATGAGATGGACCAGAAGCTTTGAAATCCGACCGCTTGACCTAGAGATTGAAAGAACCATCAGATAGTTGAGAAGGGAAAGACGTGAAGGCCAAAAAACACTGATCAACATGGAACATGAACCTTTGGAAGTTGCACCACCAATTCCCATTCGAGATAGAACTATTCCGGTGGTTGATGGCTTCATTTCTTGTATTGTACTTCCTCTCTTACCAGCAAATGCGTGTGACATCAAAACATGCATCCAGATGATACATCAATCAGTTTAGTTTGTGGGGAATGCAACTGAAGATCCTAATGCCCACATCATCAACTTCCTGGAAGTTTACGGCACTTTTAATTACTATCGAGCAGCTGAAGAAGCAATGAGACTGCAGGTTTTTCCATATTCCTTGAAAGACAGAGCTAAAGCTTGGCTACATTCACTACCAGCAGGTTCCATCACAACTTGGAACACTCTAACCACCAAATTCGTTGCAAAGTACTTTCCACCAGCCAGAACTGCTAAGCTGAGGAATGACAATATATCTTTTGTACAACATGACTCGGAATCCCTCTGCGAAGCTTGGGAAAGGTACAAGGATTTGCTCAGAAAATGTCTTCACCATGAGATTGCAAAGTGGCTACAAGTCCAAACCTTTTATAATGGACTTTCTGGAATAATAAGAACCACAATTGATGCTGATGCTGGAGGAGCTTTAATGGAAAAAGGAGAAGACCAGACCTGGGATTTAATAGAAGAAATGGCCAACAACAATTCATTGTGGCCAACATAAAGGAGCATGATCCAACGAATCGCAGTAATTTATGAAGTTGGAGCCAACACATCAATGAATGCCAAGCTGGATTTGATTTGCAAAAATCTGGAAACTCTTAACATGAAGGTTAATATTGGATCCACAAGTTCACCATATGGAGGAGCACCAGAATCAGAAGCAAACCGATATGATGAGACGGTGAATTATGTCAACAATTTCAACAGACAGGGGAACAATCCATATTCCAACACCTACAACCCAGGGTGGAGGAATCATCCCAATTTCGCATGGAACAACAATTCAGGGTAAAAGAACAATCCACCACATGGATTCCAACAACAAAACAAAGGCCAGAAGTATGAGAAAGAACCAGATATAAAAGAATGGGTTGCAGAGATGTTCAAAAAGCAATAAGCAACATACGATGCTATGTTTCAAAGTCAATCTGCTTCTATAAAGGCACTGGAAAATCAAATTGGAAAACTAGCCAATGCTCAGAGTTACAGATGGCAGGTAATCTTCCTAGCAACACAGAACCAAATCCAAGGAACCGAGGGAATGAGCAATGTCGAGCCATTACTTTGAAAAGCGGTACTGAAATCAACAAAGATGTTGAAATCAAGGCATCCATTGAAGAAGTTCCAAAAGAAGCAGTTCCACAGATGGAGGAAAAATAAGCAAAGGAAAACGATCGAGAAAGACTCACTCCACCTCCATATTTTCCACAGTGTCTTCAGAAAAACAAACTGGACAAGCAGTTTGCTCGATTCTTGGAGGTCTTCAGAAAGTTGCATATCAACATTCCATTTACAGAAGCGTTGGAAGAAATGTCCAGCTATGTCAAATTCATGAAAGACATTTTGTCATGAAAGCAGAGATTGGGAGATTACGAGACAATAGCATTGACAGAAGAATACAACGCTATCATTCAGAGGAAACTTCCCCCAAAATTGAAAGATCATGGTAGTTTCACAGTCCCATGCACCATTGGAGAACATTACATTGGTAAAGCTTTGTGTGATTTAGGTGCTAGTGTTAATTTGATGCCTTTTTCGATTTACAGGAAACTGTAAATTAGAGAAGCAATGCCTACCTCAGTCTTTCTGCAACTTGCTGATAGAACACTCGTATTTCCGAGAGGTGTAGTTGAATATGTGCTGGTCAAAGTCGACAAACTCATTCTCCCAGCAGATTTCATTATCCTTGACATGGAAGAAGACAAAGATGTACCTATCATTCTTGGGAGACCATTCTTGGCTACAGGTCAAACTGTTATTGATGTATAAAAATGAGAACTAACCATGAAAGTACAAGACCAAGAAGTTACCTTCAATGTTTTCAAAGCCATGAAATTCCTGAGTGATGAAAATGAGGAGGAATATTTCAAAATTAATATTGTAGATAGTATCATCCATGATACTTGTAGGAGCGAAACGAGGTTTACCGTTATGCCTATGATGCTCGGAGACCACGACACTATTGGGCTCGCAGCCCGTAGAGAGTATGAAGTAACCCATGAGGGACTAAACTAGAGAATAAAGGAGTCGCCACCCAATGTGAACTAGGAAAGATTTAAGGCCGCACTCACCCCTCGCAAGGGAATACCTCAAACCGTTGGGTTCGGAATGGTCCCTTACTTATGCCAGTATAATGGACGGGTTCACACAATGGTATAGCCAAGTCTTATGCAGTTCATGCAAGATAATTCAAATAAACACAAATTTGCACACCCATAAACATTAATAGAAATAATAAAAGCAATAACATAGTTCCAAAAGCATATTAAATAAAGAAATACGAGATGCGATGACGAAAATTATAATAAATAATCAAAAGTAGAAAAAACGTCAATAAATAAATAGCAAACAAAAAGAGGGCTAATCTCACATATATAAGTATTTCCCGGGTGGCACGTGGAGCTGTATCCCAAGTACAAACCGCACTACCGTCCATTCGGATTCGGCTACGAAATTTACGTCTAGGTTTCCATTCGATATACAAAAAGGTATAATAACATATATAATCATTGATGCAATGTAAACAGACATAAAAAAAATATCACCATGCATATGCAGACAATTACAAACATGAACAAATAAAATAAAAGGCAAAATAATAAAATAACGATAAATAGACATAAAGATAAATAACCAAATAAATGTGAAATAATAAAATAACGATGAAAGTGAATAAATAAATAAAAATGATGAATAACGAAATGCTAAAGAAAGAAAAATGTGACCATAAATTTGGTCGTCTTTAATGTAGGACTTCGCATACCCGGCTGAACGTATTTCATGTCCAGCCAGACATGCAGCATCCGGAACTATAAAATAAATATGGTAAAGGGTGCCCTCAGGTCTTACCTTTAAAGTTGCTTTCTCGGAAGTGCGTTGGCCGTCGCCGGAAGAATCGAAGCTTGGTTCGCTATTTGCTGTTTCAGGTTGCTGTTTTGCTATTTTCTGGTTGCTGTTTCGCTATTTACTGGTTGATATTTTGCTGTTTTACTGTTTTTTGGTTGCTGTTTCTGGTTGCTATTTTGCTATTTCTGGTTGCTGTTTTGTTGTTTTTGATTGCTATTTTTTGGTTGCTGGTTCGCTGTTTCTGTTTGCTGTTTTACTATTTTTTTGCCGCTGTTTTGTGATTTCTGATCTCTGTTTTGCTATTTTTTGGTTGCTGTTTTTTGGTTGTTTTGCCTGCTATTTTTGGTTGTTTTGGCTGCTATTTTTTTGGCTGTTTTGGCTGTTGTTTTTGGGTTGTTTTTTTGGCTACTGTTTTGGTTGCTATTTCACATTTTTTGAGGCTGCTGTTTTGGTTATTTTTTGGCTGCTTTTGGGGCTGTTTTTTGGTTATTTTGTGGCTGTTTTTTTGTTGTTATTGGGGCTTTTTTTCGATTGTTTTGGCTTACTGGCTGACAGTTTTTTGGTTTGTTGTTTCTTCTATTTTGGTTGGTTTTTTGGTTCGGTTTTGGTGATGGCTAGTTGCTGGTTTCACATTTTGTTTTATTTCTTTCTGGTTTGTTCGGTGGTCTTATGTTTGTTTTCGGTCTCTCTGTGTTTGTATTTGGTGGTGGCTAGGGTGTTGTTTCGGTGGTGACTAGGGTTTTGTTTCGGTGGTGGCTATGTTTTTAATTTCAAGTTGCCGATCAAGAAAGAAGAGAAGAGCCTTAGGGTTTTCAAGGTTTTTGGCCGATTCAAAGTCTTAGAAGAAGAAGATGAGAATCCTCAAGGGTTTTTTTAAGGTGTTGTCATCCAAGGAATCTCCTCAACTTTGATGATTTGGTCTCTCTTTTATAATGATTTAGAGGGTTCTCTAAACAAGGAAACAAATTATGTAAATTTGGGAAATTTTTTTTGGGAAAAAATCTTATAAATTTGGTGAGGAGGTGATTTCAAATCTTGTTAATTTGGTGGGGATGGGATTTCAAATCTTGTTAAATTGGAAAGTGTTGATGATGGGATTTTGGCATGTGAATTTCATGGGGTTTTTTTTTTTTGGGGCGTGTGGATGGATTTATTATCCTTGGGCGTGTATGGTGGGTTGCATGGGCTTTGGGTCGTGTGGATGGGCCGAAGTTGAAGGGTGCAAGGGCGTGTTTGAGGCTATGGTTTGAAGCAGAAACTGACTGAGCAAATCTGAGGCTGGCTAGTGAGTCCGAATCCGATGAGGTGCTAATTTGGAGGTTTTCCTTCCTTCCAGCATTCATTTTCGCAACTTCCGCAACTTTTCAGGTAGTGCCTCCATACGAGACTCATCATCGGGCTCATGCAAAAATACAATGTCTACAATACTGATGCAATGTCACCTCCCACGGATAAACTTGAAGCTTGCATCACCAACATGACTGACAGCGAGCTAGATGCTGAAATTATGGAATGCATCAACTATCTTGACAAACCATTTCGTTTCAAATCGACACCACAAGTGGAAAGTTTGGAACTACCAAAAAAAGAGCGAATCAAGCCCTCAATTGAAGAACCACCGCAGCTGGAGCTAAAGCTACTTTCGAGCCATCTCAGGTATGGATTCTTAGGAAACTCTTCTGAATTACCTGTGATTATCTCTTCTCCGCTAACATTGGAGTAGGAAGAAAAGTTGTGGAGAGTGTTACGAGAACACAAGAAATCCATTGGCTGGACTATAGCAGACATTCGAGGCATTAGTCCATCATTTTGCATGCATAAAATTCTGATGAATGACGATTACGAACCCACAATGGAGAATCAACGGAGACTAAATCCAATCATAAAGGAGGTCGTGAAGAAATAAATTATCAAATGGTTGGATGCCGGCATCATTTACCCCATCTCTGACAGCACATGGGTGAGTCATATGCAATGTGTGCCAAAGAAAGGAGGAATTACTGTAGTCACAAATGAAAAGAACGAGCTGATTCCAACAAGAACAGTGACTGGATGGAGAGTATGCATGGACTACAGGAAGCTGAACAAAGCAACAAGGAAAGATCATTTTCCGCTGCTATTCATTGACCAGATGCTAGATAGATTGGCGGGATATGAGTTTTATTATTTTCTGGATGGATATTCGGGGTACAATCAGATTACCATCGCCCTATAAGATAAGGTGAAAACCACTTTTACATGTTCGTATGGTACTTTTGCTTTCCGTAGGATGCCATTTGGATTATGTAATGCTCCAGCTACATTTCAACGTTGCATGATGGCCATCTTCTCAGTTATGCTGGAACAAAGTATGCAGATTTTCATGGATGATTTCTCTGTGTTTGGAGACTTGTTTGACCATTGCTTGCAAAATCTGGAAAAAGTGTTACAAAAATGCGAAGATACCAATATGGTACTCAATTGGGAGAAATGACACTTCATGGTGTAGGAAGGCATCGTCCTGGGACATCGGATCTCACAAAAGGGAATCGAGGTAGACAAAGTAAAAATTGAGACAAATGAAAAACTACCTCCTCCAACATCTGTCAATGGGATTCAAAGTTTTTTCGGACATGCAGGCTTTTACAAGAGATTAATCAAAGACTTCTCAAAGATTGATAAACCTCTATGCAATCTTCTGGAGAAAGATGCGCCTTTCAACTTCACCAAAAAAATCCCATGAAGCTTTTGAGATCTTGAAACAGAAGCTGGTCTCTGCCCCCATCATAGTAGCACCAGACTAGACTCTTCCATTTGAAGTGATGTGCGATGCTAGTGATTTTACTGTAGGTGCAGTTTTGGGACAACACAAAGCAAAAATTTTCCATACCATTTACTACTCCAACAGAACTTTGAATGAAGCTCAACTAAACTACACAACCACTGAAAATGTGTTGCTTGCAGTTGTGTTTGCTTTTGATAAATTCCGCTCCTATCTGTTGGGTCCCAAACTAGTGGTCTAATAGATCATTCAGCAATCAAATATTTGATCGCAAAGAAAGATGCCAAACCTAGATTGATCCGTTGGGTGCTTCTACTGCAAGAATTTGACATGGAGATCCGAGACAGGAAATGGACAGAAAACCAAGTGGCAGATCACTTATCAAGGCTCGAGAATGGAGAAACAGCTGGCAATGAAATGAAAATCAAAGAAACTTTTCCAGATGAACAGTTGTTTACCATAAAATAATAGGATGTCCCTTAGTATGCTAATTATGTAAACTACATAGTATCGGGAAAATGGCCGTTGGAATGGACACATCAACAACTAAAGAAGTTCTTCAAAGAAGTCAAGCATTATGTATGGGATGAGCCGTACCTGTTCAAATGATGTGCTGATCAATTACTGAGACGTTGTGTTCCACATGAAGAGGTCAATAGTGTTCTGCAGCATTGTCATTCATCACCATACGGCGAACACTTCAGCGGAAATATAATTGCAGCCAAAGTCCTACAGTCAGGTTTGTTCTGGCCCACTCTTTTTAAAAATGCTTACTTATTTGCTCTTCAATGTGACAGGTGCCAGAGAACAGGAAATATTTCGAGGAGAAATGAAAGACCTCTGCAAAACATTCTGGAAGTGGAGATATTTGATGTATGAGGGATTGATTTTATGGGACCCTTTGTTCCATCATTCGGAAACCTGTACATACTAGTTGAAGTACACTACGTCTCCAAATGGGTTGAAGCAATTACACTGCCATCAAATGATTCAAAAGTGGTGATAAAATTCCTTAAAAAGAATATTTTCACTCGCTTTGGAACACCTCGGGCAATTATCAGTGATGGAGGAACACATTTCTGCAATAGATATTTTGATGCACTCTTATCCTAATACGGAGTTACTCATAAAGTTGCCATTGCCTACCATCCACAGTCAAATTGACAGGTTGAAGTTTCAAACAGGGAGATCAAAAGAATCTTGGAGAGAATCGTTGGATCAACGAGGAAAGACTGGTCTACAAAACTGGATGACGCATTATGGGCCTACCGGACAGCTTACAAGACACCCATTGGTATGTCCCATATCAAATGGTGTTTAAGAAAGCGTGCCATCTGCCAGTGGAGCTTGAACATAAGGCGTACTGGGCACTGAAGAAGTTAAATCTTGATCCACAAGCAGCAGAAGAAAATCGACTCCACCAACTCAACGAATTGGAGGAATTTCGCCTACAGGCTTATGAGAATGCCAGATTATACAAAGAAAAGACCAAGAAATGGCATGATCGAAAAATAGTGTGCAGACAACTGGAACCAAGGCAGCAGGTGTTGTTATACAATTCAAGGTTGAAAATTTTCCCTGGAAAGTTGAAATCAAGGTGGTTAGGTCCATTTGTGATCACCCAGGTTTTACCATATGGAGCTGTTGAGTTACTTAACCCCAACACCAACGAAACATTCAAAATTAACAGTCAGCGTGTCAAGCACTACTGGGGAGAATCATTTGAGCGACAAAAAGAAAGTGTCACACTTTTAGATCCAACCTAACATTCGGGCAGTCATGTCTAGCTGACGACGTTAAACTTAGTGCTAGTTGGGAGGCAACCCATGCAATTTCTGTATATATTATGATTTGGTTTATTTTATTTTTGTGTGTTTAATTTGTGTAGGTAAAGTCACATTTTAGGATGGAAGAAGTTCTCACAAATCTTCACAAGCAATTTCCTTCTCTCCCTCAAAACTCTCTGATGAAAGTCTACAAAGCTCGCTTGGAACGAATGAGACTTCTGATGATCAAAGGTATTCCTACTGACATTCGTTAGATTATTGAAGCACGGGTCCGATTGGCAGGTGAGTCCTCCGACTCTTTTATTTCATATCTGCCTAGTTTAGGAAGAAGTATTGTAGGAGCGAAGCGGGGTTTACTGCTATGCCTATAATGCTCGGCGACCATGACACTATTGGGATCGCAGCCCGTAGAGAGTACAGAGTAGCTCGTTGGGGACTAAACCGGAGAATAAAGGAGTCACAACCTAGCGTGAACTGGGAAAAGATTTAAGGCTGCACTCACCCCTCGCAAGGGAAAACCTCAAACCGTTGGGTTCGGAATGGTCCCTTACTTATGCCGGTATAATGGACGGGTTCACACAATGGTATAGCCAAGTCTTAATGCAATTCATACATAAAAGCGAATAAAAATGTAATAACATACCCAAGCAAATAATAATCACAATAACACGATTCCAAAAGCATATTAAATTAAGAAGCACGAGATGCGATAAAGAAAATCAATCAAGAGCGGGAAACGTCAATAAATTAATAATAAACAAAGGGGGGTTAATCATGCATATATGAGTATTTCCCGAGTGGTACGTGTAGTTGTATCCCAAGTACAGACCACACTACCATCCATTTGGATTCGGCCACGAAATTTACATTTGGGTTTCCATCCGATATACCGTAAGGGATAATAACACACATAACCATCAATGCAATGTAAACAGACATAAAAAGGGGTGAAATAATAAAATAATAATAAAAGTAAATAAAAAAAAAAAGCTAAATAGCAAAATAATTGTGAAATAATAAAATAACGATGAAAGTGAATAAATAAATAAAAAAGATAAATAACGGAATGCCAAAGAAAGAAAAAATGTGACCAGAAATTTGGCCGTCTTTAATGTAGGACTTCGCATACCCGGCTGGACGTATTTCACATCCAGCCAGGCATGCAGCGTCCATAACTATAAAATAAATGTGGTAAGGGTGCCCTCAGGTCTTACTTTTTAAGTTGCTTCTCGGAAGTGCGTTAGGCCGTCGCCGGAAGGATTAAAACTGGTTCGCTGTTCACTCGCTGTTTTTTTTTGTTTTCTACTTGCTGTTTACTATTTTCTATTTGCTGCTTCTGTTTGCTGTTTTTTTATTTCAGTCCACGACTTTTACTGTTTTTTGGGCTGTTATTTCACTATTTTGGGCTACTATTTTTCTGGTTGTTTTTGCGATTTTGGTCTGCTGTTTTTTTTGTTGTTTTTGCAGTTTCGGGGTGCCGTTTTTTTGTTGTTTTTGTGATTTTATGCTGCTACTTTATGGTTTTTGACTGCTATTTTGTTGGTTGTTTTTCACGGTTTTTGGCTTGCTATTTCAGGGTTTTTGGCTTGTTGTTTCAGGGTTTTTGGGGCTGTGTTTCACGGTGGTGAACTGCTGGTTTGTCTCGGTTTTAGGGCCTGTATTTGGTTGGCTTTGGTCTTTCAATTTTCGGGGCTATGTTTCATGGTGGTGGGCTGTTTGTTATTGTTTTTGGTGGTACTGTTTTGTGATGGTTTCGATTTTGGTAAGGCTGTTTTGTGATGGTTGGCTGCTGGTTGTGGTTTCGGTCTAGGGTCTTTTGTTTGTTGTTTTTTTTTGTGGTGAGAAGAAGAAGAAGAAGAGGAGCCTAGGGTTTTTTTTTATGATTGCCGTGTGCCTTGAAGAAGAAGAAGAGAAGAGGTTTCAAGTTGTTGTTCACGCCCAAGGTAAGAAAAGAGAGCCCCGTACCTTGATGATTTGGTCTCATTTTTATAGTTGTACTTCCTAGGGTTTTTTTTTCTTCTTTTCTTTATTCAATTGTCGCCACTCTCTCTCACTCCTCCCTTTTGTGTCAAGATTTTTCTTTCCATATAAGGTGTTTGAGGGATTTCCAATCTTGTTAAATTGGAAAGTATTGATGAGGGGATTTGAGCATGTGTTTTGCATGGGCAAATCTTTGTTAAATTGGAAAGTGTTGATGAAGGAATTTGAGCATGTGTTTTGCATGGGGTTTTCTTCTTTTGGGTGTGTATGGTGTCTTTTTGGGCCTTGGGCGTGTGGATGGTGGGTCATGGGCTGTATGGGCCGATTCTCTATGGGCTAAGGTTTGAAGCAGAAGCTGACTAAGCAAATCCGAGGTTGGCTAGTGAGTCTGAATCCAATGAGGTGCTAATTTTGGAGGTTTTCCTTCCTTCCAGCATTTATTTTTCACAATTCCTGCAACTTTTCAGGTAGTGCCTCCGTACAAGGCTCACCATCGGGCTTATGGAAAAATGCTGTGTCTACAAGCACCTATGCTAAAAAGAGAAGAGCTAAAAGAATGGGTGTTTGCTATAAATGTGCACGCATGACATGTAATACTCGTTGTCGTTCTTTAGGAATGGTGTCTGATAACCGTGAAGATAAAATTAAATTCATTAAGGATGGCTTGAGTAAAGAGTCTTTGGATGACATTTCATTGACTTTTGAGACGCATTCCAGTGGATATGTGCATCATGCAATTCACATGTTATATACATAATTTCGGAAAGAAAAACAACATTTAAGTCTCGGGAATCTGACTCTAAAAGACCTTGTTTGCAGATTTATAAGAAAATTGGATGGATGCTTGTCTCTGACGCATAGACGTCATTCAAGCTGTTATTTCCTGTAAATATTATTATCTCTATGTATTTATCTAATAATTATGATTTATTTTGTTATTTTCTTTTATTATCTCTGACAAGATCCAGACTTTTTGACTTTCACGATATATTATAATGTTTAAATAATAATTGTCATCTGACAGGTACTAGTGCTATTATTACTCACCCTTTTACAGGTATTATAAATTCAACTCATCATTGCACTCTTGAAGGCATCAAGGGTTGAGAAATAAAAATGGAAGCCACTTCAAGAAGACGAGTTGTAAATATCTGTTTGTTTTACGGTACTAGTGTTGGTTGTAAACCAGAATTCGTAACGGCAGCACAAGAATTGGGTCGAGTCATAGCTGAAAGGAATATGCACTTAGTATATGGCGGTGGAAATCTTGGACTAATGGGGATCATTTCAAAGGTTGTACAGGAAGGAGGTAGTCAAGTTATGGGAATCATCCTGATTAAACTAGGGAGGCAGCTGTTCTTCGAAAGTCATCGCATCATAGTCTAATAGATCTTCATGTTTTCCCTTCATCTTGCGGGTAACTGACTCTACTTGTTCTCTGAGTTTCTGTAACTCTGCCTGAGGGCTATCCTTCCCGCGACATACTCAACCATGTCATCATCAAAAACAAGAATTTCTTCGCTCACCCAATTCGGGGGCTCCTCACACCTTTGTGCGGTGTGTTGTCAGACTGACCACAGTGTTGGTCCAGGCTTGTAGTTGCTCGGTAATTTTGGTGATTCTAGTCTCTAATTGATCCATGCGGGAACTTTCGTTGCCTGACGCATCCATGCTTGCTAACCTCTTCTTGACAAGTCTTCCTTCTTCTCTAACCCAACGAATATCTATGATGGCTTTTAAGATAATGGGTTAGCATGATACGTGTATGCATGCGATGCATGAGATGCATGTGGTTATTAAAATAGCATATACCCTTCCGACCTTATTCCTCACACACCCATGGTAAGTCAATTTATGCCCTAGGTATGACTCATTTTATGCACCAATATGGGATACACAAAATCGTTCTCTCTTACGCTACAGGGGTGAACCTTGGCTACCTCAGTCTCGTTTCATCAGTAAAAGACAAAGACCACACATTTACAAGATTAACTAAGCCTATTATGGGGATCGTTCCATTGTCTAGAAATGACGAATTGGGCCCTCGGTAATCATGGTTGTGGTGGAGACGGACTTTGAGGTATCCAAAAGTATACAAATATGCCATAACAAGGCGTACCCTTCATGGATGAAAGCCAGTGTGGATATCGGACTCATGCATCTGGCATATTCGGATCATGTTTGGACCTTCTAAGCCCATCAAGGTTTTCATACAAGTTGTCCTGTTATCATTTTAAAGCGTTCAATCAGATTATCGCGAGGTGTAAACTTGTCCCAGTTGAAAAGGCCCAACAGGTTTACACTTTTACGATAAGGTGGCTAAATAACTTCAAATGATAGGGGGCCCAAACACAAGGTGGCCCATCGTCACTTTGAAAACTTTTGGCCCAATCATCATAAGATACAAACTCATCCCAGTTTAAGTGGCCCAACAAGTTCGTATCATATGACGAGAAGCACAAATGGATCCAAATGATAATGGGCCCAAACACAAGCATGATGGGTAGCTTCTATAGGACACATAATTATGGTTCGTATGTGGGCTTACAAGGGTATGGACAAGGCTCTCATCGACGAAGGGTTGCATACAACTAGGTCTCCCCACTCAAGGGTACGAGGGACCAAGTGAGCGTTCCTTTTTTATACCCTAGGGTACGTGCCATCGAGTGATGGTTATCATCACATAACGATCCGCCGCCTTGAGTGAAAGCGACTTCACGATACATGACGCCATCGGGGGTAAAAAGGGTATGCAAAATATATGAGACTTGGTTAACCAAAGCCAAAGCCACAGACACTACAAGGCATTATTTTGGGGCCGATTCTCTATCCCCAGTAGAGTCGCCATCTGTAAGAGCGAATAGGGGTTTACTGCTATGTCTATGATGTTCGGCGACCACGACACTATTGGGCTCGCAGTCCATAGAGAGTACGGAATAGCCCGTGGGGGACTAAACTAGAGAATAAAGGAGTCGCCACCCAGTGTGAACTAGGAAAGATTTAAGTCCGCACTCACCCCTTGCAAGGGAAGACCTAAAACCGTTGGGTTCGGAATGGTCTCTTACTTATGCCAGTATAATGTACGGGTTCACACAATGGTATAGTCAAGTCTTATGCAGTTCATGCAAGGCAATTCAAATAAACACAAATTTGCACACCCATAAATATTAATAGAAATAATATGGCTCCACGCAAATATATAATTAAATCACTCATGCATAGTATAAGGTGGTTGATTAATGAAATAAATTAATATGAATGATGTAAAATATAAAGAAGAAGAAAAGTATAATGCAATATAAATAATTAATCACACACGCACAATGCAAAATGAATAACTAAATAAGTAAAAATGCATAAAATATAAAGAAATAGGTCGACGCATATATGAGTATTTCCCGAGTGGCACGTGGAGTTGTATCCCAATTACAAACCGTACTACCGTCCATTCAGATTCGGCTATGGAATTTACGTATGGGTTTCCATCCGATATACCGCAAGGGATAATAACACACATAATCATCAATGCAATGTAAACGGGCATAAAAAATATAACCATGCATATACGGATAATTATCAACATAAACAAACATAAACAATATAGAGGCGAAATAATAAAATAGCGATAAAAGTGAATAAATAGATAAAATGATAAATAACAAAATGCCAAAGAATAAATGTGGCTAGAGATTTGGCCATTTTTTATGTAGGGCTTCGCATACCCGGAACTATGAAAATAAATATGGTAAGGGCGCTCGGAACTATGAAAATAAATATGGTAAGGGTGCCCTTAGGTCTTACCTTTTAAGTTGCTTTCTCGGAAGTGCATTAGGCCGTCGCCGAAAGGATCGAAGCTTGGTTTCAAGGTTTGGTTCGGTTTCTGGTTGCTGGTTCGCTGTTTCTGGTTGCCGGTTCACTGTTTCTGGATGCTAGTTCGCTATTTCTGGTTCGCTGTTTCACTATTTCTGGTTTGCTGTTTCGCTATTTCTGCCTTCTACTTCCCATGTCTTTCATGTTCTGGTTGTTTTTTTTTCGTTGTTGTTGTTTTCTTTTGTTGTTATTTTTTCTCCTTTTTTGCCGGTTGTTTCTCATTTTTTCTTTCGGTTGTTTTTCTCTTCTTTTTTGTTTTTACTTGTCTTTTTTTTCCGTCTCATCCTCATTTGGCCGGTCCTCTTCTTTGTTTTTTTATAGTTGTTGCCTCCTAGGGTTACCGCCACTCTCCTCCCTTTTGTGCCAAGATTTTCTTTTCCATATAAGGTGCTTAAGGGAATTATAAGGGGAAACTAAAAATCATTTATATTAGGAAGTGAGAAACATTTCTAATTTGGGTCTAGGATCTTGCATATTTGGCAAGAAGGGGATTTCAAATCTTTGTTAAGTTTGGCAAGTGATTTGATGAGGGGGTTTGGGCGTGCATAGGGTTTTGGGCCGTGTGGATTGCATGGGTCGATTGAATGGGCTGCATTGGAGTTTCGAAATAGGGGCAGATGCGTGTTCGAGGCAACGGTTTGATACAGAAGTTGACTGAGTGAATTTGAGGCTGGCTAGTGAGTTCAAATCCGATGAGGGGCTACTTTTCGAGGTTTTCCTTCCTTCTAGCATTCATTTTTCGCAACTTCCTTAACTTTTCAGGTTGTGCCTCCATACGAGGCTCATCATCGGGTTCATGCAAAAATGCAGTGTCTACACCCGACTCGAGGGGTCTTTGACAATGAAACCCAAACGTGTTGAGAGAGGTGAATGAGAATTTTTATAGTATCATCTAGCTCGGTGAGCTAACCCGAGGAACAAAGATACGATCACAGACCGACATGTGTTGAAGTCATGTAACATATGCCATAGCTGAGAGGATAAGCTTTTAGAAGGCTAAAGATGACTGTGGGAAAAACAAAGGTTCTCATTGGAAGTAGCCTCTTCCAACCGCCATAAACCGGTGCAGTGACAGTGAAATGAGCGAATCTGATTAGCACATTTTAGGGTAGTTTAGGAGAATTGCGATGACAATGATGGCAATGTGACATAGGCTGACGTCATTGGCGGTGAAATAGTGAATTTGGATGCCTATATAAAGGGGTTGAAGATTCAGATTCAAATATTAGCAAATTTCGCATCTCACAATTATTTAAAAAGCTAAGAGCTTAAAAACCAGTGATAGTGAGCGAAAGTTGATTGGTTACTTGACCAAATGAGTGAATTGTACTGGTCTATAGTAAGACCCGATGTGTATCATCATTTATAGAGTTCATTTTCCCATTATAGCTCGGGTCGGTCTTGACCCTGAGCAGTAAGAAAATATACTACTTTTCTTTTGTTGACGTAGATTGCATTCACTCTCCGCCGAACTACGTAAACTCTGTGTTTATCTTTGTTGACGGGTGATTTTAGTTCCAGGGATAATATCGGGATAGTGCTTCCGGGAAAATCCTCCTCCAACCGTGAATTTGTTTGGTTATGGGGGACCAAAAGAAAATTTTGCAAAAGACAAAGCAAACACAAAATCGACAAAAGGGTTTACGTGGTTCGGCGGAGTGAATCCAGCCTACGTCCACGGGAATAAAGTAGAGTGTTAATTTTATTACCAAACCGAGCTCGGCCGACCTCTTTTAAAGGGTGGTCAAATGCTACCAAGTTGTTTGCCTTCGTAGTGTTTTTTTTACAAAGAGTACTTTTTTATCACACTTATTTCAACAAACCTATACAAATGAGACTACCCTCCCTTTATATATTAAGAGAAATATAACACTATTCCCATATATTTATGACGTGAGCTACGTGGATCTCCGGCTGATTGACGGTCTCTCTGCCCCAACTGCCTCGCTGAAAGTAAGCCTGCCATCTGACTCCCTGTCACATCACTCTATTTTCTATACTGCCACAGTTTACCATTATGACGCCAGCCTGTAAAGATCTCTCATACGGTGGTACATGTTAGAAGAAGAAAGTCCAAATAGTCCCGATCACACGTCGGGCGTGATGAGGACGACCATATAATGAGCCACACTACTCTTACTACTTCCGACCTGACCCGAAGTATCCGAGCTCAATCTCACGATCTAGGAGGAAAGATATGACTGATCCGAGCTATCGGTCTGAAGTGGTCGGTCTAGGTTCTGATGTTGTCAGCATCGGAAACCTGCATCACGTTATGTCCTCTGGTCGATCAGATTCGGGGAACTGGGTCTGACCTCTATACCTGGTTGAAGAGTGACCTCAAATGAGAAATTCCATCCCTGCCTTTTCCGTACGGTTCAAATACTTAGTGACAAAAATCACCATCAACATCTGTCCCCTAGTTCTCGGTTTCAACGAGTGTACGAGTTGGTACTGGGAACTACAAAGTCAGGTGTGTGCTGTGTTGGGTTTCTAAAGTGTCCCAAGATCAATTTAAGCAATGAAATAATGTGAATACAAGAGGAAGTATAGCGGAAATATACTTAAAACGAACGGATTTAGGATGCGTTGAATACAAAAACTTTTGCCTTTGAGAAGTTCCTCCAAGCTCTTCTTTGAAATTGAAATCCAAGCTCCAAGCTTTTGGGAATAGTTTCCCTATCTCCTAGATATGATTCTTTGTGTGCTAGCACTTGAAAATTTTGAAACAAAATTTTCCTTGTAGTTCTTGAAGCTCTGGGCTTTGGCAAGAAATGGAGAATAAAATGGCACAATGCCGAGAATGGGAGAGAGGGAGATGAAAATTGTGTTGACTTGTTTTGATTTCAAAAATCAAAAAGAAAGATATACCAAAGTTGGTATATTGTCTATCACCTTTTCACTTTGTGTGAATTACAAGCAATCTTCAACAACCAACCAAAACCCATCACTTTAAAGTTAACTAAAGTGACAAGTGATATGACTTGTGATGTGACACATGGGCCCCACTTGATTCAAAATCCGAGTGGGCCCGCAACACATCCCGGGCTCGGGTTCGTTAATTCCGAATTAACAAATTTTCCGTTGCGACGTAATTAAATCAAATTTAATTAAATAATTATGCCTAGCATCACATCGCTCGTGAATTAATTCTAAATTAATTCGTTCGCCCTAATTAAAATCTAATTTTAATTCCGTTATGAAATCTAATTTCATTTAATATATCAAATATATTATTTTATCGATTAATTCTAAATTAATCGTTCTCTCTCTTCAAATAGTATTTTATCCCAGATAAAATCTCTCAGTAATTAATCATAGATTAATTATGTTCGAATCATACGTCATCGGTGAATTTTCGGGAAGCGACCCATGAGATCCCTGGATATGTTGGCAGTAAATCCGGTCGTCGGACTATCCGAACATGTACATACCTAGTACACCGTTTTTACCAATTTACGAGACATGGTTGGCTTCTAGCAAAGCACCGTGTCTACCCAATTCTCCAGAAATATTCTTAAAGGAATATATATAATCTATGCCAGGCGTAGTATACGTAGTATTGCGTATTGCGATCTAGTATTAGATGTCACATGCAAGGCCTGGGACTGGAATAGTGTCTGCCCCGTACGAAGCATATATCGGATCACAAGCAACTAGTATCTTTAATCGGATAATCATGACCTTGTCATATTATCCCGATGGTTGCAACCAATTAGAGTACCAGTTTTGTATCCCTGCAAGATCATCATCTCCATATGACTGAAGTTATACTTCTGTCTTGACATCACACCCAATACACTATGATTCTCAATAAACCCAGAAGAGGCGTACACAGAACCTGTTAAAGTCTTGGACGACCAAAACCAAAGCGTATTGATTGTCGCAAGTACTAGCGATGCAAGTCTCAAGTTAAGACCAAATACACCTACCCTGATGCAGATTCCCATAGACATATAGTCATACTACCAATGGAATTTCGCGGGGTCTATCCAGAGCAAAGCTGTTTCCGTACCATCGGTAAACACAACCTCCTATCACACTTGCATAAGTATCCAATACTTAAATATATGAGAACTATGCCGTTAAGCTTCCATAACACGCACAAGTGCAATACTAGTCTATTTCGCATTATCGATGTCCAGTCTCGATAATACTACGACTATGGATATTTAATGATTAAACCGTTATGGATTGATACAGTCTCATATCTTATAATCCGGAACTAATCATAAGGACTTTTATAATTTATATATTAAAGTAATCAAATTACAAAATGATAAAATGCAATTTCCATTGTCACATAGTTAATTTGTACAAAAACCACAATGTCTTTTACAAATAGTGACGCTATGGGTCATAATTGTCCAACAATCTCCCACTTGGCCTATAACCAGTCACTCAAGCATCTAACATCTGAACTATGTACATGTCGCTCAAACTTTTGCTGTGGAATAGCTTTCGTCAGCGGATCTGCAATGTTGTCCTCTGATGCGACCTTCTCGATCTTCACATCGCCACGATGTATGATCTCACGAATCAGATGGAAACATTGAAGAACATGCTTTGATCATTGATGAGACCGCGGTTCCTTAGCCTGTGCTATAGCCTCGTTATTGTCACAATACAATGGAACGGGCTCAGCTACTAACGAAACTACTCCTAATCCAATTTGGAATTTACGGATCCAAACTACCTCTTTTGGTACTTCAGCTACAGCAATATACTCCGCTTCTGTTGTTGAATCGGCAACAGTCTCTTGCTTGGAAGATTTCCAGCTTACTACTCCGTTGTTTAAACAAAATATGTATCCGGATTGCGACTTGTAGTCGTCTTTATCGGTTTGGAAACTTGCATCGGTATACCCAGTTACCTCAAGCTCTCCATCTCCATAGATTAAGAAAGCATCCTTAGTTCGTCTAAGATACTTAAGGATATTCTTAACCGCCATCCAGTGACCTTCACCTGGATCGGCCGAATAGCGACTACACATGCTCAAAGCATACGAGACATCAGGTCGCGTACATATCATGGCATACATGATCGATCCGACTGCCGAGGCGAACGGTGCCCCGAGGCAGCGTCCTGCTTGGTGCCCCCCAAAATAACAATTATGAACCTTACAATTCAGTGTCCCGGCTAGCCGGGCTACGAATCAATGAGCGGCCAAAGCCATAAGGGCAGAAACCTATCCATGTTGGGCGGGTCTTGAGTTTGCAAACGCTATGGGGGCAGAAACCTCCCCATGTTATGCTTCTCCTGATTTGAGACGGTTAGACAGATAACTCACGGGGGAAGAAACCTCCTCATGTTCGCCATCCCTAAGGTTGCAGGAGTCACGGAGGCACTTGGGCCTTCCCAGTGCTGTGCACCTGGTGTTTCTCAATGGGACTCACCAGCCAACTCGCAAGGGAAGAAACCTCCATGGGTCCGGTTTACCCGAGGTCACAAGGGTCATGGAGGCCATTCGGCCGTCCCCATGCCATGTGTCTGGTGGTTCTCAACGGGATTCACCAGCCGACCGCAGGGGAAGAAACCTCACTGGGTCCAGTTTACTCGAGCTATTCCTCAAAAATATGAGTCATAGGGTAGTAACGCTCCGGCCTCGGGGTTTGATAATGACACCCAGGATGTCGTGCCACGAGGGGTTCACGCTTTTCCCACATGTACTTCATCCCTTGATGCGTTCTGGATCCTCAAAAGTGAAAGGAGCTAGGTCGAAACACTTCCACCCGAGGGTTTGATAATGACATACGGGATTGGCCTTCCCAGCTACCGAGCACCTCTTCGCATCGATTACATCCAATGAATATTGAACATGGCTTTCGCATTCAATTAATAAAAAAGTAAAGTGGACAAGTTTTTTAATTCAAAAGAGAAAGTCTTATTCATATTCAAGGGACCTACTGCTCTTCTTACAACTCTTTACGGGTAATTTCAATATAGGCTTTTACAATAGTTTTCTGGTTCTTATCTTGTAATCCGATCACATCTTCTGGTCTCAACTTGATTCTGAAATTCCTTACCATGTTAACAGGGTCCCTTCGCGCCGAGCACTCCATAAGCATCTCTAGACAATTCCGGAGCTCGGTCAAGAACCATTCCCATGGTATTTGGTGGCCCCCATGAAATGTTTCTTCTTTCCTCCCATTCAGGGTGACCACTACATAATATACATGAGGCACTCATCGAAACTTATCGAGTACCCCCGGTATGTTGGTTTGCCTGCCACTTGAAGAGGAACATCAGGGCTGAGAAGCCGCCGATCTGGCAGGTCAAACCACTGCCACAACTTCTTTAGGAGGAGCCTGTTCATACGCCAAAGGTAGCATGCAGAGTCTGCTTCCCCCAAGCGTTACATTCCATTCTACAGCTCAGTTTTAATCGGTGATTTCTGGTCACCTTTTTTACATTTCATTCTACAGCTCAATGAGGAGAGTTATTGTTGTTCCGACTCTTTGGATTTTTCTTACCTCGTTCTTGCCCCTATCGTCAACCTTCTTTCTTCCTGTGATCTCCTTCTTCTTTCCACTCTGACCAGCTTCTGGTCGCTCCTTTTCTTTCACCTCTAATCTTTCCTTTATTTTCTTAATCCACTCTGTTGTTGAACTCTCCGATGATCTATGGTTCCTGTCTTCCACCGTTGTCTTACTACGCAAGCTACTTTTTGCTCTTTCCCTACAGACGGCGCCAACTGTTGACGGGTGATTTTAGTTCCAGGGGCAATATCGGGATAGTGATCCCGGGACAATCCTCCTCCAACCGTGAATTTATTTGGTTATAGGGGACCAAAAGCAAATTTGGCAAAAGACAAAGCAAACACAAAATCGACAAGAGGGTTACGTGGTTCGGCGGAGTGAATCCAGCCTACGTCCACGTGAACAAAGTAGAGTGTTAATTTTATTACCAAACCGAGCTCGGCCGACCTCTTTTAAATGGTGGTCAAATGCTACCGAGCTGTTTGCCTTCGTAGTGTTTTTTTTTTTTTTACAAAGAGTACTTTTTTATGAAATTTATTTAAACCAACCTATACAAATGAGACTACCCTCCCTTTATATACTAAGAGAAATATAACATTGTTCTCATATCTTTATGACGTCAGCCAGGTGGATCTCCAGCTGATTGACGGGCTCTCTGCCCCAACTGCCTCGCCGAAAGTAAGCCTGCCATCTGACTCACTGTCATATAACTCTGTTTTCTACACTGCCACACTTTACCATTATGATGCCAGCCTGTAAAGATCTCTCATAAGGTGGTACATGTCAGAGGGAGAAAGTCCAAATAGTCCCGATCACACGTCGGGCGCCATGAGGACGGCCAGATAATGAGCCGCACTACTCTTACTACTTTCGACCTGGCTCGAAGTATCCGAGCTCAATCTTCCGATCTAGGAGGAAGGATAGGACTGATTTGAGCTACCGGTCTGAAGTGGTCGGTCTAGGTTCTGATGTTATCGGCCTCTGAAACCTGCACTATGTTATGTCCTCTGGTCGGTAAGATTCGGGGAACCGGGTCCGACCTCTATAACTGGTCGAAGAGTGACTTATACCCTCAGATCCTTCGTCTTCTTCAAAGGAGAAATTTCATCCCTACCATTTCCGTACTGTTCAAATACTTAGTGACAAAAATCACCATTAACAATCTTGTTTGTCTGCTAAGTTTGCTTTGGTTCCCTACTAACAAAGCAAAATCATTATTGAGAAAAATTTATTCAAAGGGTTAATTTCTCATATTATCCTTGAAACGAAAACAGCCATTTAACAACTCAATTCTTAATTAATGCATACGGTCACAGTTCTGTACTAATTTCTCTTGTTAGTATTAGTTGTCAATTTGTCCTCTCCTCCTTTTCTCGTTATCGGCCACAGGCTTAAGCTGAACATTTGGTGCCGTGACTGACAGACTTGTTTGGTTTCCAATACACCACACACAATGGATTGATTAAACACATTTTGAAAAATCTAGATTTTCCTTTTTGACATTTCAATGAGAACAAGATATTCCTTTCTCAGCTTGAACCCGGAAAGGAGATGCTCTCTTTAGACACAAGCATATTCTTATTGTAGCGGCCTAAGTGAAGATCAAAGAGCCCACACATTATTATTATTATTACAACATAATCTTCTAAGTTTGTTTTCTCCCAATTCTTTTTTTTTTTTTTTTTTTTGGTTACTTTGTTAAATTCACTCGTGTGGAGAAAAGCTGAAAAGAGAATGTAATCATGCCACAATATCTAGCTATGTATCAACCACCTAACCCAACCGAGCTTTTAAATCGTTTCTACAATTAACTTCACCTTAAAAAATCAGCCCCAAAAAAAAATTCACAATTGAAACATTAGAGACTTTGTGGGGTTCATTACGCGTTGAGATGTCAAGAGCCCATGGTATTTTCAAGCCACGAATGTCACTTTATAGTTCTACAGTAAGCTATTCTTACCTAAGCACTGACGTCATAATTTCACAACAAAAGCTAGTGTTTTGAAGCAATATCGTGTATGACTTATATATTAATTATACACCAACAATAATCACATCTTTAAAAAAATCACATCTTAAAAATACCTAGTTTTAGCACTTTTTTTTATTACTGGGGCTCCTCATTTTTGTACTCGAAACCTATTTAACTTTTTTCCTTTTTTTTTTTTTGAAAAATTCATTTTTAAAAATTATTATGTATTTCTTGTTGTTGACGGTTGATTTTCGTTCCAGAGGTAAATCGGTAAACTTACTCCTCGAATAATCCTACCTCAACTGGGAATTTGTTTGGTTTGTTGGGAACCAATGACAAACTTAGCAAAATATGAGAAAACACACAGACAAAACAGAGGGTTTAACGAGGTTCAGCATAATGGATCCAACTTACGTCAACGGGCACAAGGGAAAAAGAAGTTTTATAATATGATCATGTTTAACCGACATGCACTAACTCTTGCTTACAAAAGGCTTTTTGCTCTCTTTTACTAGTGCGAAATAAAATTAGCTCACCAAAAATCCTCATGTAAATGAGTTCTCAACCCCTCTTTATATGGTGCATCTGAATCCACTGGTCCACCGCCTATGATATCAGCTCATGTCACATGTCATCATTGTAGTAGCAACTTTCCTTAGCTTCCCGTAATTTGGCTAATAAAAACACTTCCTTTTTCTGTCTCCGCACAGGCCTATGGCGGTTCTGCTTTGCCACCTACCAGTCACTGCACCGGCTTATGGCGGCTCTGCTCTGCCACCTTCCTGTCACTGCACCGGCGTATGGCGGCTGACAGAAGCTACTTTTGATGAGAACTGTTGCTTTTCTCATACGAGAGCTCGGGATACTACAAACCATTCCCCGGTCCCCAGGCTGGTGTGCCGAGGCGAATGACCACCTCGTGTCCAAGTGCTTTGTTGAATCTGATATCTTCTCATCAGGTCGGGTATGATCTGTTGAGCCGATCCACATTTTAACTAGAGGCTTTGAATGTCGAGCTCGATGCCGAGGTTGACCTGACCACCTCGGGTCAATCAATCTTCACAAATGTTTCAGTGCAGTCGAGTCTGATACTTTCTTATCCTCTAAATCTGCCTTATATTGCCTCTCTATACCTCAGGATTTCATCTGCTAAGTGCAACCCCCATGTATGCTGATGAACACTAAAAATGCATATTTATTATACGCAAAATCAATCGTTTTACACTTGTGATTTCACTAATCCCTTAATTTAGCACGTTTGTGAAATAATATTCTAAGTTATGTTTTGTATATTTTTATTGTGTATTTTTGTTATTTGGTAGTTAAAACACCACTTAGAAGCTCGACAGGAAAAACCAGACTTGGATTATGGCAAAGACAGAATTTCAGCAGGCGCGTCGCGACGCGCCCATAAGGATAACAACACCGCGGACACCACCTCTCACGTCGCGACACGCAAGGCCTCAGCGCTGCAACGCCCTAATCTTTCAACACGTGTTTTCCAGCTGGCATACGCGTCGCGACACACGGACCTTTCTCAGCCTATAAATTGAAGCTTCCAGCAGAAGAAATTTTCATGCTTTATTTCCGATTTCTCTATAGATTTTGGAAGAGAGTGTCTTGTGTGTTTATTTATTTAAAGCTTTCTGTAATGTCTTTTTCTTTCAGTAATAAAATTACGAGTATTTTTAATTACAAATTGAGTAGCTAATTTATTTCCGCTGGGTAATGGGTGAAGCTCTTATAATGAAAACTTAGATGAATCTCGCCTACATTATAATAAATCAATTATAATCTAATGATTTAAACTTGATTTAGATCTAGATTAATTATTGATAAAATTGGCTATCGCCTATATGGCTGATTTTATCTTGCTACCACCTATATGGCTGGTTTTATATGATTTTGACATAATTGAGTACCTTGGTAGGACTTGTTATAGACAAACGGTATCACCGCTTTTATGGCTAGTTTTATATGTTTTTGGCATATTTAGTAGTTTGGCATGACTAGTTATCTATAGAAATGACTACCGCCTTTATGGCCGGTTCTATATATTGGCATAATTAATTCCTGAGATAAATTAATTGGGTAACAATGAAAATTTATATATTATAATTAAGCGAGATTTCTATATTTGAAATATTAAAAGTGGATCCCATAACTCCAACATTTCATTTTATTATTACATTTTAGCTTAAAAATTTCCAACAACTTCAACAAATCAAATATTTTTCTTTTCGCTCAACTTATCATTCTATTTTACTAAATCTATTCCCTGTGGATTGACCCCGGACTTACCGGGTTATTTTATTACTTCGACACTCTTATACTTGGGAGTAAAATACCATTTTTTAAGCGTATCAAGTTTTTGGCGCTGTTGTCGTAGAATTATTATTTAGTAGATAGAATAATTTTTCTTTTTCTTTATTTTATTTTTTATTTTTATAGTTTATTTGTAAATATTGTATTTGTTTTTGTTTTATTTCTTGTTTAGGTTGCACGAGACACTGGTCTCGATCATCCAGTGGAAGACTAAACAGAGAATCTCCATCACCTTCATCGTTCGTTAAAATGGCTGAGATTCAAACTGAAAATCCAGTTGAAAATCCACATGTCCGAGTTGAAAACCGAGTTAATTAGGAAGAAAACGAGTCTCAGCACAGAGATCCTAATCATCCTAGGAAACTCATACAATTTATGAATCCCACTAGGACAGGATCACCATCTTGCATTGTTTTTCCTTCAGATGCAACACATTTCAATTTTAAATCAGGTATCATCCATCTTTTACCCATATTCTACGGTCTAGAATCTGAAAATCCTTATCAGCACTTAAGAGAGTTTGAAGAGGTATGTAACACTTACACATACCAAAATTGTAGCATGAATATAATACGTTTAAAGTTTTTTCCCAATTCTTTAAAGGATAAAGCAAAAATTCTGCAAAACCTTAGGTCGGGATCTATTAGAACATGAAATGATTTACAAGAACAGTTTCTTAAAAAGTTCTTTCCCCCTCATAGAACAAATTCCTTTAAGAAAAGAATCACAACCTTCACACAAGTGTCGGGGGAAACACTTTACCAATGTTGGGAGATGTGTAAAGAGATGTTAAATATTTGTCCACATCACGGGTTTGAAACATGGAGGCTGGTTTCCTATTTCTACGAGGGGTTAACACCCCAAGATAGACAAGTAGTGGAGATGATGTGTAATGGTGAGTTTAGGGACAAAGATCCCGAAGATGCATTAGACTACCTAGAACACATAGCAGAAAATGAACAAAAATGGGACACAATTGGCACCTATGAGTCGTCTGTAAAACCATATCCATTTGGTAGAGGTATGTTTTGTTGGGTTTTAGGCAAAATACCCGGGTTACACAGCGGAATGCAGGAAAATCAAATTTTTCCCATTTCTTTAATTTTTCTTGGGTAATTAAAATAAAATTATTTATTTTAATCACTCAATATTCAAAAACAGAAATTTTTAACCCATAAATCATAATTTCATTAAAATTACCATACAATCCCAAAACTTTCCATTTTAATCATTTTAGTCCTAAGTTGTTCAAAACAAGCTTAGGTGATTTCCAATCACAACCAAAATGATTTGTACATCAAATATACATTAAAACAGAAATCTAGAAAATTTTCCAGATTTTTCAGTAATTACGGAAAATGTCCATAAACTTTACATTTTGATCATTTTAGACCTAATTTATCAAATACATAATTAGGTGATTCCAAATCACTACCAAAATGATTTATACATGTCTTATACATGAAAATACAAATTTCAATTCAAGAAAACAATTTTTCCCAAAATGCCGAGAGGTTCCTTAATTTTCCAGGATTTGCAATTTGGTCCTTTTTAGTTCAAAACATGTCAAGATCAAATCCAATCAATCCCAAATTTAATATACATCATATATACATCAAATTACAACACATATATGAAAATCCCCAAATTTGGAAAGGGTTATGAACCCTAATTTTACAATTTCCACAAATTGACAAATTACACCAAATTAAACAAATTCAATACTTTAATTCAATCCTTACCACACCAAACAAGTCTCACCACCATGAAAAACTCAAGAAAATTTCTAGGTCATTTATGAGTAGCTAAGCAACTCTAGAATGGCAACCAAATCATCTGATGACCAAAAGTGTGGTTATTAACCATTAATAAGCCGGCTTTGTTTATATGCATGCATGCATACATATTTCATTCATTCTTCTAACCATCATATTACAAAACTAAGAGAGTAGAGAAACAACCAAATATCATATGTTAAAGCTTGGAATCCTAGAAACATTTTTTTAGTTGAAAAGGAATTGAAAATACTTACAAAAGTTTAAGTTTTCTTCAAATCTTCATCTTTTCTTCACCTTTTTCTCTCAACTCTCTTTTATAATATTTTTGGAAGCTTAACACTCAAAGTTGCAAATGAAAAATGAAACCCTTATATATGTAGGGTTAGGAACGAAATTAGGCATTTTTGGAAATAAAAATTTGGTAATTTTTAATCAATATTAAAGAAGCCAAATTCAATTTTGCTACATTTTCCAAAAAGTAAAATACATGTGCACCAATCATATTTTGCCATTTAAAAGCATAATGATGATAAAGATAAATGTATTTAATTATTCTAATTATTTAACAATTAAATAATTAAATAATTACTTAATACAAATATCTAAATACATGTATCATATTTACTTTAAATATTCCATAATACATATAGTTGGAACATGTGTCAAATACTTTATTTGACCAAAAAAATTAATGTGTATTTAATAAAATCAAGTATTTAATCCAAATACACAATAACTTGGAAATGACTGAATAGCCCCTATGCATGTATCTTTTCATTTAACCATTAAACGATTTATAAATCATCAATATTATTTATAATAGTTGCCCTAGTGCTCTATGAGTATGTTTCATTAGTGAGACTCTCTAGATTCAGACATATCCGTCACGAAATCCAATTTCGTGTCCATAATCTACCCACCTATCAATTAGGACGACCACAGATAAACTCGCTGAATCATACAGGTCGAGGTCATCACATACGTATAATACCTCCGTCACACGTATTCAGATTATTCCAGAGATATAGATAAAAACGTCAAATCTGTTTAGGTATAATTCTGTCAATGATTCTATTAGCAATCTCTTAATAACACTTAGAACTTACTTCTACAGTGTACCACGGGCCCACGCATTTAACAGATTGCTAATTCCATATTGATTACCTATGCTCTGTACACAGAACTAACAGATCCTATCTTGATACGCAAGGTGTTGGAAATTATGACCCATAGCATCACTATTTGTAAAAGACATTGTGGTTTTTGTACAAATTAACTATGTGATAAAGGAAATTGCTATTTTATCATTTTGTAATTAGATTACTTGAATATATAAATGATAAAAGTCCTTATGATTAATTTGTAAGTGACTTTAATAATAATTTTGCAAGGCGTAATTATTTAATTAAATTGGATTTAATTATGTCGTAACGTCAAATTCGTTAATTCGGAATTAAACGAACCCGAGCCCGAAATGTGTTAAGCGAGCCCACTCAAATTTTGAATTTTAAAGTTGGGCCCACCAACTTACATCATTAGTCAACTTTAGTCACCTTTTTGGTGATAGAAGTTGGTGATGATTTGTTGGTAACTTGTAAGACACATTAGCTTGATTTTTGAAAGACATATACCAAATTTGATTTTGGTAAAAAATGTATTGACTTTTAGAAATAAAATACACAACACAAAAATTTATCTCTCTCCCTTTCAAGCCATTGCCGAATGCATCATCATCTCCCTAAGAAATTTTACTTCAAAATTTCTTCTTGCTAGCACATTCAAGGAGTCATTCAAGGTGTTAGGGAAACTAATCCCTTGAGTTTTGAACACATTTTGGAAGCTTTGAGCTCAACATTCATACAAAAGTTTTGAACTACATCCATCAAGCCAATCAATGTAAGTTTAATTCTGCATTCTTATTTTGATTATTCACACACCATTTCATGTTAGAAGATCCTTGGCATGTTCTAGGAACCCAACAATGGTATTAAGAGCCTTTTCTAAGCATGAAATGATTTTAGGGTTTATATACTTTAATTTGGGGTTTTTATGTTTTGAGCATGATTTCTTTAAATTAATTGTTTGGATGAGCTTGGATGATGATGAATTAGATTTATGCATCTTAAAATTTGAGAAAAATTTATTGGATAAATTTTCCCTAATTTCCCATGCTTGACCGAAACATGAACCCTAGAATGTATCATGGTGATTTTTTGATTTTATACCATTGGATGTGTTTAAAAGCATGAAATAAATTGATTGTTGATTTAATTGGATTGAAATCAAATTGATTGAAATTTTATGCATATTACCGTGACTATAGAAGCATGTTATAGATTTATTTTGCTTCAATTGTGTTGGACATGAATTGAATATGTTAAAGCAAGATTAATTAGTTTAAATGATGTTTCGGAAATATTTGTTTCACTAATTAATTATGATTATTACACTTTAATCAAATTAATGTGAAATTTGGAATTTTGTATTAATTAAAATTAGTCTTTAATTTTGAATTGGGTTAATATTGTTGTATTTGGGCTTAATGGGCTTGGTTGGGCCAAGCTTGGTTTAGGACAATTGGATTGGATCCAAATTGGGCCTAAAACCATTCCATAAAGTCCAAATAGAATAATTGGGCCTTTAAATAATTTACTTGGGCCTAATGGGCCTAAATTGATTTTTGGCTAAAATGGTGATTTCTTATTGGGCTTTGGTTGCCAAAGCCGATGCCTTAAGAATTAATTAAAAGCTCATTGGACTTTAATTAAATTGACATTGGATGTTAATTGGGCCTTTGAGACCTATTAAGATTGGATTTAGAATCTAAGTCTAAAAGGCACACAAAAAAGTGTAGTTATTTAATTTGGAATTAAATTAGAATTAGTATTGAATACAAATTAAATTGGATTTAAAATTGTAGTTCGATATAATTCAAGAATACGTACTTTGAGTGTTTATTCTTAAACGAGTTGGACTCGAGCAAATAAATCGTTGTTTGAACATTGGATACTCATTAATTCAAAGATTAATTAATTGGATTAGATTGATTGAATAACATGCTTTGTGTGAATACATGGATGTAATGTATGAATAATATATATCAGATGGATATTAGAAGGGTGAGGGCAATTTTGGAAATTGTTGTAATAAATTTAGAATTTATTAAATTGGACCTGCGTGTCCAGCATTATATCTCTTGACTCTTTGTACTTCTCTTCTCACCAATTCCCCTCAATGTAAATGAGGTTTCTTTATTGTATTATGTAATTGGGTAGAAGTTAGAATAGTCCTAGCCGGGGAGAGGAAAGTGAGAGATTTGTTCTATGAACAATTTGTTAAATATTCATCTGTATATCATTATTATTTATTTCGCGCCTTATTATGCTTTTAGAATGCATGCTTAAGGGTGTATGATAAGACCTAATCAAAGATAATAAATTGGTTGCCAATTTACGTGAAAAACCCTCAATCAATATTAAGCATTTTCCTTCCATTGAATGGTTCTCTCTCAAGATCCAAGATTGGCATTGGTTTGTTAGCCAAAGTCAAGATCAATGTCCATCGCGGATGTGTTTGAACCACGAAAGCTTTGTTCCATATCGCATGTCTTGGGCAAGTTGTGACTTGTTGTCCAAAGTCAATGTCACTTATTGTTCATCGACATGGATTACGAAGCTTTCCCACTGTCAATGGGTCCCGCTTAACTGGAATCATTAAGCTTGTTGAGCCAAAGCCAATGCTTAGTTGATTCAGAGGAAAAGGTTAGGAAATATATTGGATATATTGACATATATATTGTATATATGCTTCAGACTTGGAGGTCCACCTACCAGATCTATGAATTGGATGAGATCCAATTGATCTTAGAGATCTACCTAGTTAAGTATCATACAGCTTGTTGGCCAAAGTCAAGGTTGTGTGTTATTTAACGGGATCCTAGCCCACTAGGAAACTAGGTTTCCCGAGTACTCAACAGATGGTTAGAGGCTCAACGAAAAATAGTTTGAGGCCAGTATAGAATTTGCAATTTCGTTCAAATACTTTCCAAATACGCGCTTTCAAATTATTTTCGTCATTTTATATATTTATATTAGTTGGACTAATATTTTATTATTTTTCTTGTAACAGTTGGACTGTACCCAAAATCGTTAATTGAATAGTTAGACTATTACAATTAAGATGGCTGGAAATGTCAATGTTAGGGGCATTATCATGGATGAAAATGTCTTTAATGGTGCGAACTTTCCTGACTGGGATATGAACCTCAAGATTGTCCTGGGGGCTGAGAGATTGCTCTATACGATAGAGAGACCTCTTTGGCCTAAGCCCGGAATTGAGCAGCTGCTTGAGCTTGAGCTTTGGAAGACTCACAGTGATGACAACTCAACTGCTCAATCTTTCATGCTTGCTGCAATGACCCCATAATTTCGTCGTCAAAACAAGGGATTGGATCCCTACGAAATGATGTTGAAATTGAGGGACCTTCACCGATCTAACCTTAGATCGCAGAGGTACGAATTGCAGAAGAAGCTTTTTCGCTCTCGCTTGTCAGAGGGTACATCTGTTGAGCACCATGTATCGCAAATGATTGCTGACATCAAACAGCTGGGACAACTAGGCATAGTCTTTGAGGCTGAGACTTCCATAGATTTGATCTTACAGTCACTTCCTGACAGTTGGAGCGGGTTCGTCATGAACTATAATATGATGAACCAAGAAAATACTCTTGGAGAGTTGATGGAAATGCTGAAAGAGGCAGAAAAAGAGCTTTTAAAGGGCAAGAAGTGCGAGGCGCACTTCGCTTCGACATTTCAGAATGCCAAGGCTTGGCTGAAGGCTTATGGAGGTGTGAAGAAGAAGAAAAGAAAGGGCAAGGCCAATTCATTAAAGTCTTCTGGGAAGGTAAAGGACAAATCCTAAGATGTCTGCCTATAGTGTGGCAAACGGGGTCACTGGAAGCGTGACTGCCGTGAGTACAAGGCGCACATGAAGGAAGTGAAGGCGGGCAAGGCACCAGCTTCATGTATGTTTGTTATTGAAATAAACATGTCTACTTCTAGTTTTAAAAATTGGATTTTTGATTCTGGTTGTGGTACTCATATATGTACTGATGTGCAGGATCTGCAGATTAGCAGAAGACTGGCTTCAGGATAGATCGACCTTCGAGTTGGAAATGGGACTAGAGTCGATGTTTTGGCTGTTGAGACCTACATTTTGGAATCGCCCTCGGGCCATTTACTTAATTTATCAAACTACTATTATATACCTAGTTTGACTAGAAATATTATGTCTGTATCTTGTTTAACCCAATGTGGGTATACTTTTATATTCAAAAATACAAGGTGTTTTGTTTATAAAAATTATTTTGAGATACGTAGTGATGATGTTAATAATGGTCTTTATATTTTGAATATAAATCAATCTCAAACATATAACATGACAAACAAAAGGCTTAAATTAAGTAACAAAGATGAAACTTATATGTGGCATTGTCGTATGGGACATTTTTAATAAGACTCGTATATCTACACTTTCGAAGAGTGGATACCTGGACGGATTTGATCCAAATTCATATGACGTCTGCGAATCTTGTTTATTAGGCAAAATGCCTAAAACACCTTTTAGCGGTAAAGGTGCACGTGCCACCGAACTTTTAGCCCTCGTTCATAGTGGTGTATGTAGGCCCATGTCTAACCAGGCTAGAGGTGGATATGAATACTTCGTAACCTTTACGGGTGATGCATCGCATTATGGTTATGTGTATCTTATGAGACACAAGTTAGAAACTTTTGAGAAATTCAAAGGGTTTCGACACGAAGTAGAAAAATAGACTGGCAAAAGTATTAAAAATTACGATCGGACCGTGGTGGAGAATACTCAATGAGTTTCTCGATTACTTGAAAGAGTATGGTATTCTTTCACAGTGGACTCCTCCCGGAACACCTCAATTAAACGGTGTGTCCGAACGGAGAAACCAAACTTTATTAGACATGGTAAGGTCTATGATGAGTCGCATTGAGCTACCAATTTCCTTCTGGGGATATGCATTGAACAATGCAATATTTATTTTGAATAAGGTTCCGTCAAAGTCTGTTCAACAGACTCCATATGAAATATGGACAGGAAAGAAACCGAGTTTCTCATTTCTGAAGATTTGGGGATGTTGGGCATACGTTAAACGTTTGGATGGTACCAAACTAGAACCCAAATCGGATAAGTGCCTATTTGTAGGTTATCCTAGGGAAACCAAAGTATATTACTTCTACCACCCATAAAAGAACAAGGTATTTCTTGCTCTACATGCGATTTTCCTCGAAAAGGAATTCCTAAATGCAGTGGTAAGTGGGAGGAAAGTAGAACTCGATGAAAATCAGAGTGATATTATTCCTGGCACCGACTCCCAAACGGAACACGAACATTTCATCAGGGATGAGACTGTACCACAATCTTCTAATACACAAGAACCGCGTAGGTCAGAGAGAGTCAGAAAACAACCTGAGAGGTATGGGTTTCTGATCTCACCCCATGTTGATATTAATCTTATTGAGGATAATGAGCCGGTTACGTATGAGGAAGCGATACAAGATATCGACTCCGCTTTATAGCAAGAAGCCATAAAGTCCGAAATGGATTCCATGTACACCAACCAAGTTTGGACATTGGTTGATGCACCAGAAGGCGTAAAGCCTATTGGTTGTAAATGGGTCTTCAAGAAGAAGACGGACATGGATGGCAACATACAAACGTACAAAGCTAGGCTTGTAGCGAAAGGGTATCGTCAACGACATGGTGTCGATTATGATGAAACTTTTTCACCTGTTGCCATGATTAAATCCATTCGGATAATGCTTGCTATTGCTGCATATTTCGATTATGAAATATGGCAGATGGACGTCAAAACTGCTTTCCTTAACGGAAACCTTTTGGAGGATGTTTATATGCAACACCCTGACGATTTTGTCGTACCAAAACATGCAAACAAGGTTTGGAAGTTAAATCAATCCATTTATGGATTGAAGCAAGCATCACGTTCTTGGAACCAATGTTTTGATGAGATCATAAAAGAATATGATTTCGTTCAAAACGAGGATGATCCTTGTGTATATAAGAAGGTTAGTGGGAGCGCACTGACATTCATTGTCCTTTATGTAGATGATGTATTGCTTCTTGGCAATGACATTCTCATGCTACAATCGGTGAAATCTTGGCTTTCATTAAAATTCTCCATGAAAGATCTGGGAGAAGCAGCTTTTATTCTGGGAATAAGGATCTACCGGGATAGATCTAGATAAATGCTTGGACTCTCCCAGATCTCGTATATTGACAAAGTGTTGAAGAGATTCATCAAGGATCAGTCTAAAAGGGACTGTTGCCAGTGTTACATGGCATCTCTCTATCTAAGGACATGTGTCCTAAAACTCAAGATGAGAGAGACAACATGAGTCAGATCTGTTCGCTTCTGCAGTCGGATCGATCATGTATGCCATGATATGTACGCGACCTGATGTCTTGTATGCTTTGAGCATGTGTAGTCGCTATCAGGCCGATCCAGGTGATGGTCACTGGGTTGCGGTTAAGAACATCCTTAAGTATCTTAGACGAACTAAGGATGTTTTCTTAGTCTATGGAGATGGAGACCTTGAGGTACCTGGGTTTACCGAAGCAAGTTTCCAAACCGATAAAGACGATTGTAAGTCACAATCCGGGTACATATTTTGTTTGAACAACGGAGCAGTGAGCTGGAAATCTTCCAAGCAAGAGACTGTTGCCGATTCAACAACAGAAGCGGAATATATCGCTACAGTTGAGGTAGCAAAAGAGGCAGTTTGGATCCTTAAATTCCTAATTGGATTAGGAGTAGTTCCGTTAGCAGCTGATCCATTTCCTTTGTATTGTGACAATAATGGGGCTATAGCGCAGGTTAAAGAACCGCGGTCTCATCAACGATCCAAGCATTTACTTCAATGTTTCCATCTGATTCGTGAGATCATACATCGTGGCGATGTGAAGATCGAGAAGGTCGTATCAGATGACAACATTGCAAATCCGCTAACGAAGGCTATTTCTCAGCAAATGTTTGAGCGACATGTACATAGTTCAAGTGTTAGATACTTGAGTGATTGGCTATAGGCCAAGTGGGAGATTGTTGGACAATTATGACCCATAGCATCACTATTTGTAAAAGACATTGTGATTTTTGTACAAATTAACTATGTGACAAAGGAAATTGCTATTTTATCATTTTGTAATTAGATTACTTGAATATATAAATGATAAAAGTCCTTATAATTAGTTCCAGATTAATAAGATATGAGACAATATCAATCCACGAAAGGTTTAATCATTAAATATCCATGGTCGTAGTATTATCGAGACTGGACATCGATAATGCGGAATAGGCTAGTATTACACTTGTGCGCGTTATGGAAGCGTAATGGCATAGTTCTCATATATTTGGGTATTGGATACTCATGCAAGTGTAATAGGAGGTTCTATTTACCGATGGTACGGGAACAGCTTCGCTCTGGATAGACCCCTCGGAATCTCATTGGTAGTATGACTATGTGTCTATGGGAATCCGAATTAGGGTAGGTGTATTTGGTCTTAACCTGAGACTTGCATCGCTAATATTTGCGACAATCAGTACGCTTTGGTTTTGGTCGTCCGGGACTTTAACAGGTCATGTGTACGCCTCTTTTGGGTTTATTGAGAATCGTGGTGTATTGGGTGTGATGTCAAGATGGAAGTGTCACTTCAGTCATATGTAGATGATGATCACGTAGGGATACAGAACGGGTACTCTAATATGTTGTAACTATCGGGATAATATGACAAGGTCATGATTATCCGATTAAAGAGACTAGTTGCTAGTGATCCGATATATGCTTCGTACGGGGCAGACACAATTCCAGCCCCAGGCCTAGCGTGTGACATCTGACACTGGATCGTAATACGCAATACTTAGTATACTACGCCTGGTATAGATTATGTATTCCTTAAAATAATATTTCTTGAGAATTGGGTAGGCACGATCCTTTGCTGGAAGCCAACCATGTCTTGTAAATCGGTAAGAATGTGGTACCGGGTACGCAAGTGTTCGTATAGTCCGACGATCGGATTTACTGCCAACATATCCAGGGATCTCATGGGTCGCTTCCCAAAGATTCACCGATGATGTTTGACTCGAATAAAATTAATCTGGGATTAATTATGAGAGAGAGAAAATTAATCTAGGATTAATTACGGCAAGAATTTATCTGGGACAAAATTCGAATAGAAGAGAGAGAACGATTAATTTGGGATTAATCGACTAAATAATATATTCGATATATTAAATGAAATTAGATTTCAAAGCGGAATTAAAATTGGATTTTAATTCGGGCGAACGAATTAATTTAGAATTAATTCGTAAGCGACTTTAATAATAATTTTGCAATGCGTAATTATTTAATTAAATTGGATTTAATTATATCGCAACAGTAAATTCTTTAATTCGGAATTAAATGAACCCGAGCCCGAAATGTGTTAAGCGCGCCCACTCGAATTTTAAATTTTAAAGTGGGGTCGACTAACTTACATCATTAGTCAACTTTAGTCACCTTTTTGGTGATAAAAGTTGGTGATGATTTGTTGGTAACTTGTAAGACACATTAGCTTGAATTTTGAAAGACATATACCAAATTTGATTTTGGTAAAAAGTGTATTGACTTTTAGAAATAAAATACACAACACAAAAATTTCTCTCTCTCCCTTTCAAGCCATTGCCGAATGCATCATCCTCTCCCTAAGAAATTTTGCTTCAAAATTTCTTCTTGCTAGCACATTCAAGGAGCCATTAAAGGTGTTAGGGAAACTAATCCATTGAGTTTGGAACACATTTTGGAAGCTTGGAGCTCAACATTCATACAAAAGTTTTGAACTACATCCATCAATCCAATCAATGTAAGTTTAATTCCGCATTCTTATTTTGATTATTCACACACCATTTCATGTTAGAAGATCCTTGGCATGTTCTATGAACCCAACACAAGGATATCTTGAGGATCTGTCCACACCCAACGAACAGGCAGAGGTATAATCTAAATAGATTGGTGACGTGACTACCATCAAAGTGTGGAGGATACCTCATACATCCACAATAGTATCTCAAGTCAAAAGACCACTATACTCACTTGACCAGAGAAGATTCCTATTGAGGTTGGTGTACCATCTATTAGGAAATCTTTAGTGAGTCGTTCAGTGTTTATCTAATATAAATACCTACACTTCTATACGAGTCTTCTCAGACTCATGGTTCATTGGGATAAACCATCGGACCAAGTCTCGATATACGACGTGTATTGGTCTCCGCAGATTTTACTAACCGACCCGTGTTAGTAAATCTTGACCAGGAACTTTATTTGATAATATACTTCTAGTAGTGACACTTCCCAATGTCAATTACAAACTACTTTGTAACTGCGCACTACATTATATATTATCAGGTATTTGTCTAATATATACATATCACTAAATCATATTTAGTTTCAATCTAATCCTAATTAGATCGAATATGTATATAAAATCAAGAAGTACTACCATAAATAAGTAATATTATGGAAAAAAGAATCGTCTGTATTCATGAATCAGACATGAATAAGATCCAGATTGGTACTCCGAGCACCAACCCTAATAATTTCTCCCACTTGCTCTAGTGTCAATCCACGGTATCATATACACATCTAAATATGTATTACATACGCATGGTCCTCAAGAGCAGACCTAGCACTCAAGAGGTAGGCAACAACAAGTAAGTCCGCTATAACATATTGAGTCTGTCCAACAAACCCAAAATATTTCCCTTAATCAGCATGATTCATATTTTGCATAACCTAAGTTATACATCAATATGACTCAAATGCAATATCAATATTGTGCTATAGATACTGAACTGTCCAAGTATTTAGGGATTGGGTCCAAAATACTATGAAGACAACCGCAAGCACAACACCAATATCAAAAACTTTTAATCTATAAGGTCACTTTATAACTTCATAAGTCAATTGTGGGAACACAGAAACTGGGCGACACATGTTGTTCCGGGCTCGCGGCCTAGTTGGGAGTACGGAGTAGCCCACGGGGGACTAAACCGGAGAATGATGGATTCGCCACCCGGTGTGAACCGGGAAAAAGATTTAAGGTCGCACTCACCCCTCGCAAGGGAAGACCTCAAACTGTTGGGTTCGGAATGGTCCCTTACTTATTCCACTTGTAATGAAATGATTTGTGCAATAATTTAACCAAGCCTAAGCAACATATTTCCAAGAGTATTCTACTTTTAAATTCACATGCATGAAAGTAATCATCATAACGGCGAACATGCAATAGCACACATCAATCTCATGAACATACTTCGATCATATAATGCGGGAAACAAAGAACAACCTAAACATAATACAAATTCCAAACGCAAAATGAATGACTAATCATGCTTGAAAATGAACAACTAAATAGGCTAAATCATGCTTAAGAACCAAGTAACATACTAACGTCCTAATCATGTTTGAATACCATCTCATGAACACATCAAATAGGTAAATGCATGGATACAAATAGTATGATTGATTACATGATACAAGATAAATCACCTAAGAAACAATTATGCATGACATGTGATGGAAATGACTCAGTTCAGTGTATGCGCGTTTGGGTAGCGTTCGAAAACGCGTTCGAACGGTAAACAGAAGGTTCGTGTTTGTATAGCGTTTGAGAACGAGTTCAAACGGGATAGAACCTGATGAAACAAAACACATTCGCGTTTGAGTAGCGTTCGTAAATGTGTTTGAATAGTAAACATAAGGTTCGCGTTCGTATAGCATTTGAGAACGTGTTCGAACAGGAACAGACCTGATGCATGATAAAACAAAGGAAATACATGCGCGTTCGAGTAGCGTTAGTAAACGCGTTCGAACGATAAATAGAAGGTTCGCGTTCATGTAGCGTTTGAGAACGTGTTCGAATGGGACTGGACCTGATGAAACAAAACGCATTCGCGTTCGAGTAGCGTTCGTAAACGCGTTCGAACGGTAACCAGAAGGTTCGCGTTCATATAGCGTTTGAGAACGCGTTCGAACGGGACCAGACCTGATGCATGATAGACGACGCAACACATACATAGATAAGCAAATCCATAATGTAGGACCCCGTGTGCCTGATTGAACTCGTTCCCATTCAATCAAGCATACCTCGTCCGGCGCGGCAAAACATCATGGTAAAGGTAGCCTTTAGGCATTTTCCCTCGAATTGAGGACCTTTAATCCACCCTAGTTAGCCCATGCGCGTTACATCACAATGCATAGAAAGTAAAGACAACGATATAGGACTTCGTATGCTCGGTTGAACATATCTCACATCCAACCAAACATACTTTGTCCGGTGCGGCAAAGTATTGGCGTAAAGGTAGCCTTTTGGCCTTTTCTTCCCTCAAATGGAAAACCTTTAGACCAATATGCTAAGCCCATGCGCATCACATCATCAACACACGAACAAACAACATACATAAAGTAAAAATGGTGAAACATAAGATGCAGATAATAAACAATCAAGATAAAATAAAGGGAGATATGTGCCGTTTACTCAAGTGGTACTTGGAGTTGTATCCCAAGTACAGACTGCACTACCGTCCATTCGGATTCGGCTACAAAATTTACGTCTGGGTTTCCATCCTATATACCACAAGAGACGACACATTTTCCCTTTCATTCAAAGGCCACAACATGCATCCACAAACGACTCTCATGCGAATAAAACAATTAAAAGACGAATGACAATAAATAGAAAAAGTGCCCTCAAGTCTAACCTTTTAAATCACCTCTCAGATGTACGGTACACAATCGTCGGAAGGGCTAACGTTCCGCAACTCCTCCGGTTCACTATTTCACTCCTCTCGTTCGTTGTCTCACTGTTTTGAGTCATCGTTCTCCCTGTTTTGCTGTTGTTTTTACTGTATTTCGCTGCTCTTTCGGTGACGTTTTTTGGTCACTGTTTCAGGTATTTTAGGCCACTGTTTTGGGGTATTTGGGCTGCTGTTTTGGTGATGTTAAGGGCTGCTGTTTTGGTGATGTTAAGGGCTGCTGTTTTGGTGGTGTTAAGGGCTGTATGGGGTTACTATTTTCGGTGTTTTAGGGGGATTTCTTGTGTGAATGAGCTAGGGTGTTAATGCCTTGCAGAATTTTTGAGGTTTGTATGAATGTACTAGCCCCTTTGATGTGTGGTGGAGGATTCTTTTTATAGGCAAAGGCTAGGGTTAAATCTTGTTCAAAAAGGAATAAATCAATTAGTGTTTTACATGGAAGGTCTAATATTTGATTGGGGGACATGTCTTGGCTAGATTAGGAATATGATTTTATTTTAAATTGGTATATGATTTTTAGATTTTATTTAATTTTGTCATGTGTTAAATATGTATTTTATTAATTTGGATGTGTTTTATGGGCTTTGGTGGGCTAATTGGGCTTGAGTGTGAGGCTAGCAGCAAAACCAGAAATACCGACACCATTCAAACGCCGCTTCGAACGATACATGAACGCTTGCAATCTGTTTGACGTTCGAACATGGTCACGAACGCAGCACGAACGAAAACAGTGAACTTGTGAAATGAATCTGATGACATACTTATTCTGAATTTCCCCTTCCGATGTCCGTTTCCCGCGACTTCCGCGACTTAAAAGGTAGTGTCTCCAAATGAGACTCATCATAGGGACTTACATGCAAAAATGCAGTGCCTACATCAATACTTTATAAGTTACAACTAATTCCACTTACACAGTAGAATCATTCATGACACTCACACTCCATCTTTTCTTACTCTTTTATGATGTAGACCATCTAACATCATAATTAGACTCAAACTAATCAAACCCTCGTGTTTGCAGACTATATTCTCCATGAATAAGAAATTTGTTCTTAATATCTCAAAGATAACAAAGAACATGTTTCAGACACATCCTATGGTCTATAGCGTATCAAAATATTTCGTAACAATTATGATTAAATTGATGTCTTTTAGTCGTACATAATATAGTATTCATTATGCCATCATCCTATAATGCATAAGATTGACTAGATATTTTAATTAATTTCTCTTTCGACAAAGGAATCATCATTCACGAAAGATGAATACGATATACAAGAGACACACTAACTGTCAAACAGTTATACTAACTGTCACACAGATAGTCTTGTTGTGTCCTTTATTAGATCATATCTAATGCACGACTAATGAGAGTATCTCACAAGTCTCTTGTTTTATATCATATATAAAATATTATATCAAATATAACAAAGACTACTCTCACTGCTTTCACGGAGAAAAGAAGACTTAGGTAAACCTTTTACCTTATAAACATCTCATTATTACATTAATACTGATTATATCGTTAGGATATACAATACTAGAAAGAAATTTGTACGCTCCCACTAACCCTACTAACATATATGTATTTTCTATGCTTTGATAAAATCAGACAATCTGACTGTTATCAAAATTAGAAAACACAGATTTCTGGAAAGCTTATCTGAGTCTACAATAGGCTCTATAAGCTAGTATATCAAACTGTGATCTTAGCAGAATACAAACTCCAGGGCCATTCTAGAATGAACTCTTCAAACAAAGAAATCACAATGGATCTCTTATTCGAAGAAACCATTAAAGAACGCCACTTTGCATTCTTTTGCCAAAATATATAGTTTAATATCAACATTAACCAACAGATCTTTAATTGTTCAATTAGTGCGACTAGAGACAAGTTTCCTCAGAATCTACAATAGATTGTTGAGTATAACTTTTCTCTCTGTCATATTATAAAGGTCAAACCTTTAATAAGCACACTGTGATTTTGATGCTCAAACCATTTGCATATTTTATGAACGATTCATAACAAAACCTCAATCAAGTTCAAAAATTGATCGTAGTAAGCTACCAACAAACTTAAATCTATGATTCAATGCTAACTTCCGAAATTGATATCAAATATCGCTCCCACTACAAGTTATAGGATAATTTTCTTTGATAAGAAAACAGCAGAACCATTAAGTATCAAATACTTCGCAAATGATTCTGACATCCTATTGGACTTATATGGAAGCTGTCTAAGGGTCTTTTCATCTTATTAATTATGTAGTTCCATTTATAGTTTATCACTCTCACATTTGACTTCAATAAGTCAAGTCTTTTCTACAATGGTCAACATCTGATGTTACACACCAAGTAATAAAACAGTTTTATTACTCGAGATCGTAGAAAAGATATTCCATCAAATAAAATAGAATATTCTATTAAATAGAATAAATGATAAACTTTTGCTTGTACCACCGAGGCGCAAGTACTTTCAATTATATAACTATTATACAAAAGAAAGATTCAAATCTCAAATTTTTCAAGATTTGAATTTTCTATCTATACATAATGGAACCTTAATTAAAAGGACGAATTAGAGTTACTGGAGCATATCCCTAAGAGTATTGAAACTAATTCAGTAACACTCAATATCAAACGAATCAAATCATATAAGATTCGATTTCTCCCCTGACCAATTCCATCACGATGGAATCGTAGAAGAATATTATTGAGTAAGAATCATATTCATTGAATAACTTTAGAACTAATTGCCATAAATTCATATGTTTGATCATATCAAACATCTTTGAACAATTCAAAGACTCACGATGAATTTTAATGATATAGTTTTCAAAACTTCAAATCGAATATCTTTGAACCAGTCAAAATATTCTCTTCGCTTTTCATCTGAAACATATTAAAAGTTCTCGAACCATTCAAGACGTTCAATATGTGTTCTTTTAGAAATACGTAACTATGTCATGACAACTGAGTTACGAAGTAAAGAAAACTATCAAACATAATTTCTAATTCATGAAACTACATACATCTAATGTATTAGTTTAATAAATCTGTGGTCCAACGACGATCATTGGTTAAATGAGATTTAATCACTTCCTGAATACAATATTCATTAAATGGATAAGGATATGTGTTGTGATCTCGTATCAGACTATCATTTACCATACAGAATAAGGATATAATGCTTATGTGATAAAATCTCATAAAGTATTGTTCCAAGTTATTTAGTTAACCGAATATTTTTCTTAACGTTTATCTCTACATCAATGACACTACTAGTCATTTTAAAATATGTAATAACTGTTTATAAAAAACAAGTAACTATCCAATAGTCACAAGTTCTGATATCAAATATCAAAACAATCATTAAACAATATTTTAAATAATTAGAGGGGAGATCCGATATCCAATACATATAGTTGTCGTATTGTGAAAATCGATATTTCCTATACACAACTATACGCATATCTTTTCTTTAGCTTTATGATTTGCATTCAACTATTCATAACAATTACAAATAATTGATTAGCAAACTGTGTGAGACACATTACCTCTAAAGTTTACTAAAGCCAAGAAACTGTAGGACACTGAAATCGGCGATGCTATTCTAGGCTCGCGGCCCGATCGGGAGTACGGAGTAGTCCGCGGGGAACTAAACCGGAGAAATAAATGGAGTCGCCACCCAGCGTGAACTGGGAAATGATTTAAGGCCGCACACACCCCTCACAAGGGAAGACCTCAAACCGTTGGGTTCAGAATGGTCCATTACTTATGTCACTTGTAATGAACGGATTTATGCAATAATATAACCAAGTCTACGCAACATACACATGCAAGATTAACTAATATCTAAGTTTGCACACATAGGAATAAACAAAATAAAAGCGAGCACACAATCTCATGAACATATGCGTGAACCTTTCCTCAAGCGGTACGTGGAGTTGTATCCCAAGTACAGACCGCACTACCGTCCATTCGGATTCGGCTACATAATTTACGTCTGGGTTTCCATTCGATATACCACGAGAAGCAACACTCAATCACTAACCCAATATTGACATGCATGAAACATGATAATGCATATAGCCATAAATAACCGAAGGGAACAAAACGAATGCGGAATAATAAAACAACAATAAACGAAAATTAAATGTGAAATAATAAAAGACTAATGATGCGAAATAAATGCAGAATAATAAATATGTGACCAAAGAACTTAGCCGTTTTCAATATAGGACTTTGCATACCCGGTTGGACGTATTCCACGTCCAACCGAGCATGCCGTTTCCAGGATGACAAAAATAAAAAATAACAAAGGGTGCCCTTAGGTCTTACCTTTTAAGTCGCTTCTCGGGAGTGCGTCAGGACGTCGCCGGAAGGGTTAATGCTCCGTAACTTTTCTGGTTCGCTGGTTCAATATATTCCATAGTTGTTCCACTATTTTTTCTTGGTTTCTTCACTATTTTGGACTGTTTTTGGATTGGTTCAGAGGCTAATTTTTGGGACTTTTCGCTCACTATTTTTGGGTGATTTGGGTCACGTTTCAGGGTTATTTTTTGGGTAATTTTTTGTCTCAGTGGAGGACTGTTTTAGGGGATTATGGCGTGGCTATGAAGGGTTGTTGTATGTTTGATGAGAAGGCTGTATTGTGGAGGATTATGGCATGGCTGTGAAGGGTTGTTTGTCGAGTGGGAATGTGATGAGAAGGCTGTGTTGAGGGGGGTTATGGCGTGGCTGTGAAGGGTTGCATCCAAATTCAATTAGGTTAAATTGTGGCATGCAACATGCGCATGAATCAAAGGAACATCACATGAAGAATAAGGGCAGCTGCCGTGTGTGCGTTATTTTGAGTAAGCCGTGTGTGTAGGAGAATGGCGTGTAAAAGGGCAGTGTATGAAGCTGTGTGGCCTATTCTCCTTCACGTCAGTGGCTGCATGGGCTTTTGATTTGTTCACGTGTGCTGAGAGGGGTTAAGCAGGGGCTGTAGGGTTTGTGAGTTTATTTTTGGTGGGAGCTACTAGTGGTCGTGAGTTGATTTTTGGTGGGTACGTAAGCTGCGCGCTAGTGGTCGTGAGTTGCTTTATGTAGTTGTTCAGGGTTGAGGGATGTGAGGCCGAGAGAGAGAGAGACTAAGGGTTTATTCTTGTTGGGGCCGAGAGTGTTCAGAGAGAGGAGAGAAGCGAGAGCTTCGTTTAGGGTTTTTTTTGTTTTGGTCAGTTTGTGTTATTTGGGTTGTGCCGTGAATAGTGAGTGGGTTAGTGAAGAGTTTGGTTTGTGTTTCTTTTTATAAGAGTGGGTTAGAGTTGTCCTTGTATGGGTAGGAAATGGAGATTGTGTAATTATGGGGGATATCTATTTAGTTTGTTATAAGGAAGTGATCTCTTTAGTTTAGGAATGGGATTTGTTTAATTTAGGAAGGTGATTTGATTTGATTTATTTAATTTAGGCATGTGATTTATTTAAATTAGGAAGGGGATTTATTTAATTTAGACATGTGTTTTAAATGTTTTAATTATTTTGGATTGGGCTTGGGTGAAATGGGCTTTGGGTGGGTACGGGGGTTTTGGGCCAAGGATAAATTTTAAAACTGAGGTCCAACGAGCGAAACTGAGGCTAAGTAAACGAATTAAGTCCAACAAGAATTTGATTTTTCCCTTCCGACGTCTGTTTCCCGCGGCTTCCGCAACTTAAATGGTAGTGCCTCCATACGAGGCTTATCATCGGGACTTATGCAAAAATACAGTGCCTACAGTCGCCCCCACTTTGATGGGACTTGTGTAGTGTGTGACAGTGACAATTTTATCAAAGTTATGCAATGCATTTTTACTTACCTGGCTCGCTAGTTGCTGCCAGACTTGCCTGTTGCTTCGAACTGAGTTGATGTGGTGTTGAGGTGCTGCGACCTCGAGGTTCATCCCTGCAAGATGCTCTGATCTCTAGGAATCACTACCGAACTAAACTGATGAGAGGTGGTCCATTTTCGAATCGTTACTGAGTTGAGATTATGGTCCATTTCCAAACCGTGCTCCATTTCCGGAGTGCCATTTTCGGCATGCTAAACCTCATTTCCGAAGCATCGCGATTGTGATAGTTGTCCATTTCCAAACCGTGCTCCATTTTCGGAGTGCCATTTTCGGCGTCTGATGTGATAGTGGTCCATTTTCAAACCGTGTTCCATTTTCAGAGTGCTATTTTCAGCGTCTGATGTGATATTGGTATATTTCCGAACCGTGCTCTATTTTCGGAGTGCCATTTTTGGCGTCTGATGTGATAGTGGTCCATTTCCGAACCGTGCTCCATTTTCGGAGTGCCATTTTCGACATGCTAAACCTCTGTATGACACAGAAACTGGGCGACACATGTTGTTCCAAGCTCGCGGCCGAGTCGGGAGTATGGAGTAGCCCGCGGGGGACTAAACTGGAGAATAATGGAGTCGCCACCCGGTGTGAACTGGGAAAATGATTTAAGGCCGCACTCACCCCTCGCAAGGGAAGACCTCAAACCGTTGGGTTCGGAATGGTCCCTTACTTATGTCATTTGTAATGAATGAATTTGTACAATTTTAACAAAGTCTACTTAACATACATATCGGTCAAAGTAGTCTAAATTCTTATAAAGCCTAAATCTTAGTTTACATGCTTCAAACTTTCATAACGACAAACACATGATATCACACAATAAGCATGTTGAATAAATACGACTTAAACATAATCAAACTCCTATTGCGAAATAAAATAATTAAATCATGCTAAAAATAAAACAACTTCCTAATGGTCTAATCATGCTCGAATACAAGTTTGGATGAAATAAAATACATGTATCCTTCAAGTGGTACGGGGCATTGTATCCCAAGTGCAAACCATAATACCGTCCATTCGGATTCGGCCATGGAATTTATGTTTGGGTTTCCATCCAATATACCACATATTCCATTCACCCGAAATCACATCATATACTAATTAACAATACTCATGTGAAATAAAGTAAATTACATACTTCCTAAACTATTAATTCATACGAGAATTAAATAACATGTTAGACTAATTATTCATGCTAAATAATATAAATAACATATTTCCTAAGTCATCATTTCATGCGAAGAAATTCAATAACATGCTTTCTAACTTACTAATTCATGCGAATAAAATAAATAACTTGCGCCCTCAGGTCTAACCTTTTGTGTCGTCTCTCAGAAGTGTGTTATACGGCCGTCGGAAGGGCTAAAACTCTGTGACTCCTCTGATTGGCAGGTTCGATGTTTTCCTTCGTTGTTTTGCTATTTTGTCCGCTGTTTCCACTTTGTTTCGCTGCGATTGAGATCACCACACTTAACTCACTAGTTGGCAGTGAATTAGGGACTTTTTTGGTGATGGTTTGGGCGTGAATGTGGAGGGCTGAACTGGGCAGTGTGTACGTGAGTTATGAGGCTAAATAAGGTAGTTTTATGCGTAAATATTAGAGGCTAAATGAGGCTGAAATGGAGGGTATTTTTGGCGTGAATTAGGCAGTGAAGGATGGCAGTGTTCCAGGCGTGAAGATGATGGGCTGATTTGGAAGCAATGTGCGTGAGTTGTATGTGTAAATATTAGAGGCTAAATGAGGCTGAAATGGAGGGTATTTTTGGCGTGAATTAGGCAGTGAAGGATGGCAGTGTTCCAGGCGTGAAGATGATGGGCTGATTTGGAAGCAATGTGCGTGAGTTGTAGGCAGTGAGGGATGGCAGTGTGCATGAGGATGAGGCAGTGATGATGATGGCTTTGGGCGTGACTTGTAGAGGGAATAAGGGGGCTGTTTTATGTTCTCTAAATGCTAAGTGTTTACTTAATGTGTGCTAGGTGGTCACTTGCATGAAGGTTCTGAGGTGGCGTTGTTCCCTTGTGTTACTTTAGTATGGTTCACGTGGAGGGTAAAAGGGGGGCATTGAAGGTGGCGTGAGCAGAGGCTTGCTAAGGGTGAAGATGTGAGTTCGTGAAGAAGTGAGTTTGGTGAAGGGGCAGTGGCATGGGTTGAGTAAGGCAGTGTGTTAGGGCTGACTATGTGGTGCCGGGTGTTTAAGAATTCTGGGCTGCTGTTACGTGAGTTGAGAGGAGTGGCGAGGGGGTGTGCAGGTCGCAAGGGGCTGCAGTTCACGTAGAGGGTGGAGGGAGCATGGTTTCGCTATTTAGGGTTTATGTGAGGGAGAAGATGGCTGATCAGTTGAGTGCAAAGGGCGTGAGCTGTGTGGCGTTTAGGTTTGTGTTTCAACGTGTTTGTGGTGCATGGCTTTAGGGTTTCTTCATGCGTTGCTGAAGGTGATTTACCGATAGAGAGGAGAGAGGGTGGGGTTGCCGAGAGTGTAATGAGAGAGAAGTGAATGTATGGAGAGCCCACGTGTGCTAGCCAAGCAAGGGTTAATTTGTTTTCTTTTTATAATGGTTGAAGGGTGTTGAGGTGGGGAATGTTTATTAAATGGAGAAAGACTTTTGTGATTTTTCTTTTTGAAAAGGGAGGCAATTATTTAATAGGTGGGGTTTTGTTTTGAAAATGTGTGAGAGGAATGTGAGGTGCTTTCGGCGTAGAGCTTTGTTGATTTTTGGGTGGAAGGCATGTGAGGTGGTTTTGGTGAGTGGGGGGAAGTTGCTTTGGTTTATTTGCTTGGTGGGACGTGGGCTTGACTTTTGTTTGTGGAGGATGGGTGTGTGATGAAATGGTGAAGGATTTGTTTATTTGAAAGTTTTTTGGTTTGTAGTGTTTTGGAAAGTGGGGTGGATTTATTAAATTGGTTGTTGAATTTTTGTGGGTAGTGACGTGAGCATGAATGGTTAATGAGAGCGAATGGGCTAAGGTTTGGGTCGGGGATAAACTTTGAAACAGAGGCTCAATGAGAAAACCCGAAGCTAAACGAGCGAATCAAATCCAACAAAACATCAATTCTCAATTATTCCCTTCCGACGTCTGTTTCTTGCGACTTCCACGACATAAAAAGGTAGTGCCTCCGCACGAGGCTCATAATCGGGACTTATATGCAAAAATGCAGTGCCTACAACCTCATTTTGAGGTGTCGCTGATGGTTGTCCATTTCCGGACCGTTACTGAGTTGAGATAAGGGTCTTATTCCCGACTTGAGTTGAGGGTCTTGTTCCCGATTTGTGGGTCTTGTTCCCGTGGGTCTTGTTCCGATTTGAGTTGAGGGTATTGTTCCCTGAATTATGGGTCTTGTTCCCATGGGTCTTGTTCCCATGGGTCTTGTTCCCGATTTGAGTTGAGGGTCTTGTTCCCGTGGGTCTTGTTCCCAATTTGAGTTGAGGGTCTAGTTCCCTGAATTGTGGGTCTTGTTCCCGATTTGAGTTGAGGGTCTTGTTCCCCGGATTGTGGGTCTTGTTCCCGTGGGTCTTGTTCCCAATTTGAGTTGACGGTCTTGTTCCCTGAATTGTGGGTCTTGTTCCCGATTTGAGTTGAGGGTCTTGTTCCCCAGATTGTGGGTCTTGTTCCCGTGGGTCTTGTTCCCGATTTGAGTTGAGGGTATTGTTCCTTGAATTATGGGTCTTGTTCCGGATTTGAGTTGAGGGTCTTGTTCCCTGAATTGTGGGTATTGTTCCTGTTATATCCCTTATTCGCGGGGTGGTAGACTGGTCGCCCCCAATCTTGGTTTAGTTTTCTGCTCTTCGTTGCTTGCACTCGGCCAAAATAGATCATATGATGTGACGTTCCATATCGACATATTATATTGCCTCTTACGAAATGGTCTTAATATTTATACATATTGTTGCCCTAAAAAAATGCCCTAGTATTGAAACCAGAGAACCTTCAAAACATTCAATGCAACTCAAATTCAAGTCTTTGAATAAATGATCTAAGCCAGACTCAAAGTGTGTATGTGTAAAGGTTCATTTACAGATTCATCCCCAGGTAAGCCAACTTAATGATTTCGTCAAAAAATTGGGATCGATGGGTCAAACCAACCTAGATGTCTCAATTATGCCTGCAATTGGTTTTTTGTGCTCAATGTGGTATGGTTTTCTTTCTATTTTGTCTTTTTTTTTTTCTTTTCATTTTGAACTTCTTTCTTTTCTTTTCTTTTCTTTTCTTTTTCTTCTTTTTTATTTTTCTTTCTCTTTTTTTTTCAACACACCTACCATTTAAGGTAGCATTTCTCCTCATGGTGGTCCTAATACTCACCCATGGGTAGCTTCACGCTTATCAGTTATATGTGGTTCAATTCTTTTCTTTAGAGACTTTTCTTTCATTTTCAACTATACCACACATCATAACATAAGCAAATTAAGATAGAAATCTAAGCAAACATTCATTCACCGACCTACAATTTCTTCAACTATTCACTTTGCTAACTACTCAGGTTTTCACTGCTAAGAGCCATAATCAAGTGCTTACGAGTCTAACATAGATCAATTACTCAAAGTATCAGATAAAAGCACATCAAGAATTTATCGTTTCTAAGGTTTCACCCTAAAGCAAATAATTTCATCATCGGACTTATGCCTAACTATCAAGGACTAAAAAGAAACAATGTTTTTTTTTTCTCTTTTTTTTTTTCTTTTCTTCTCTTTTTTTTTTCTTTTTTTTTTTTTTCTGAAGGCCCCCCAATGGTCTTTTTATTCTTGCCATAAGGTTTTCTGTTTCTCGGTTTCTTTTTCCCCGACATCCAGGTTTGCTAAATTCTTCTTTGACAAGTCTTATTTTTCCTAACTCAACGGATATCTATGATGGCTTTTAAGACACGGGGTTAACATGATGCGTGTATGCATGAGATGCATGAGATGCAAGTGGTTGTCAAAAGCATAAAGGGGCAACTTCTATAGGATATATGACTATGGTTCACATGCGGGTTTATAGGAGTGTAGACAAAGGCTCCCACTGGCGAAGGATTGCCCACAACTAGGTCTCCCCACTCAAGGGTTCGAGCGACCAAGCGAGCGCACCTTTTATATACGCTAAGGTACGTGCCAACGAGTGATGATACATGAGTGACTGTCAAATGGATTTCTTATTGAAGATTCCCCAGAGGGAGGGTGGAGCGGACTCTCTTAAATACCCAAGCCTCTTAGGCTCTTATCGCCTTGGTGACAGGAATAGACAATAGGTCCTCCAAATTAGTCCATCACGGTAAGCTTCGGGTAAATGATTATCTAGGTGCCTTCACAGCTTTTCCCTTCAGCTATAGAAAGGTAGTGAATAAAGGAAGACACCAAACCATTACCTAGCTTTAAGAATGCCTTTAATTAAACCCATTTCAACCCATGGTAGACATGGTTAACTAAAGCACAAATCACAAACATTACAAGACATTATTTCGGGGCCAATTCTCTATCCCAGTGGAGTTGCCAGACAGTAGGACACTGAAATCGGCAATACTATTCTGGGCTCGCGGCCCGGTCAGGAGTACGGAGTAGTCCGTGGGGAACTAAACCGGAGAAATAAATTGAGTCGCCACCCAGCGTGAACTGGGAAATGATTTAAGGCCGCACTCACCCCTCGCCAGGGAAGACCTCAAACCGTTGGGTTCGGAATGGTCCCTTTCTTATGTCACTTGTAATGAACGGATTTATGCAATAATATAACCAAGTCTACGCAACATACACATGGAAGATTAACTAATATCTAAGTTTGCACACATAAGAAAAAATAAAATAAAAGAGAGCACACAATCTCATGAACATATGCGTGAACGTTTCCTCAAGCGGTACGTGGAGTTGTATCCCAAGTACAGACTGCACTACCGTCCATTCGGATTCGGCTACGGAATGTACGTCTGGGTTTCCATCCGATATACCACGGGAAGCAACACTCAATCACTAACCCAATATTGACATACATGAAACATGATAATGTATATAGCCATAAATAACCGAAGGGAACAAAACGAATGTGGAATAATAAAACAACAATAAACGGAAATTAAATGCGAAATAATAAAAGACTAATAATGCGAAATAAATGCGGAATAATAAATATGTGACCAAAGAACTTGGCCGTTTTCAATATAGGACTTTCCATACCTGGTTGGACGTATTCCACGTCCAACCGAGCATGCCGTTTCCAGGACGACAAAAATAAAATATAACAAAGGGTGACCTCAGGTCTTACCTTTTAAGTTGCTTCTCGGGAGTGCGTCAGGACGTCACCAGAAGGGTTAATGCTCCGTAATTTTTTGGTTCGCTGGTTTAATATATTCCTTCGTTGTTCCACTGTTTTGTCTCGGTTTCTTCACTATTTTGGACTATTTTTGGATTGGTTCAGGGGCTGATTTTTAGACTGGTTTTTTGGACTGTTCGCTCACTATTTTTGGGTGATTTGGGTCACGATTTCAGGGTTATTTTTGGGACAGTTTTCTGTCTCAGTGGAGGGCTGTTTTAGGGGATTATGGCGTGGCTATGAAGGGTTGTTATACGTTTGATGAGAAGACTGTGTTGAGGAGGATTATGGCGTGGCTTTGAAGGGTTATTTGCCAAGTGGGAATGTGATGAGAAGGCTGTGTTGAGGGGGGTTATGGTGTGGCTGTGAAAGGTTGCATCCAAATTCAATTAGGTTAAATTGGGGCATGCAATGTGCGCATGAATGAAAGGAACATCACGTGAAGAATAGGGGGCAGCTGCCGTGTGTGCGTTATTTTGAGTAAGCCGTGTGTGTAGGAGAATGCCGTGTAAAAGGGCAGTGTATGAAGCTGTGTGGCCTATTCTCCTTCACGTCAGTGGTTGCATGGGATTTTGATTTGTTCATGTATGTCGAGAGGGGTTAAGCAGGGGCTGTAGGGTTTGTGAGTTTATTTTTGGTGGGTACTTGAGCTGCTAGTGGTCGTGAGTTGATTTTTGGTGGGTACGTGAGCTGTTTGTGTTCGTGGGTTGCTTTATGTAGTTGTTGAGGGTTGAGGGATGTGAGGCCGAGAGAGAGAGAGGCTAAGGGTTTATTCTTGTTGGGGCCGATAGTGTTCAGAGAGAGGAGAGAAGCGAGAGCTTTGTTTAGGGTTTTTTTTGTTTTGGTTAGTTTGTGTTATTTGGGTTGTGCCGTGAATAGTGAGCTCTAGGGTGAAGGGTTTGGTTTGTGTGTCTTTTTATGAGAGTGGGTTAGATTTGTCCTTGTATGGGGAATATTTATTTAGTTTGTTATAAGGAAAGGATATCTTTAGTTTAGGAATGGGATTTTTTTAATTTAGGAAGGTGATTTGATTTGATTTATTTAATTTAGGCATGTGATTTATTTAAATTAGGAAGGGGATTTATTTAATTTAGACATGTGTTTTAAATGTTTTAATTATTTTGGATTGCGCTTAGGTGAAATGGTCATTGGATGGGTACGGGGGTTTTGGGCCAAGGATAAAATTTAAAACAGAGGTCCAACGAGCGAAACCGAGGCTAAGCAAACGAATTAAGTCCAACAAGAATTTGATTTTTCCCTTCAGACGTCTGTTTCCCACGGCTTCCGCAACTTAAAGGGTAGTGCCTCCATACGAGGCTCATCATCGGGACTTATGCAAAAATACAGTGCCTACAGAAACGTCATTATCAGTAAACAAATACCTAATGGGGTTTTCTTAATGCTAGTCAAGAATCTCGAGACATGAACCAATTCACGTCAATTCTTACTACAAAAGAAACTATTCTCTCTAGACTATTATATCCTAAACCGGATATCTATTTATATTATCTATCGTGACTTAGAAACTAAGTCACTAACCATCTTGATTTTTCAAGAAAATCGGAACAACAATTCCCGATGGTTTTGACTAATCTACCAATATCCAAGCCTATTCTAAATCTAGAACTTATTCTAGAAATCTGTAACCATAAGGAAAGTCAGAAAACATATACAAATAATATGCATGCAGTGGATTAGAAGTTTTAATTCTATCAACAATATAGAATAAGGAAAACATATGCGGTAATTTTCATAATATTACACATGGCCTTAGTTATAGATTCTTAACCCAGCAGTGCCTCCCAATACTTTACATAATATTGTAATCCCCAATGGAAAACGGGAATCCAATAATTAAATTGAATTCCATAGTGAGAAGTGGACCCCATGAATATATCTCAACTCACAGCTTTGGCACGTTCTCGCCTACGTATATTCACAGGTAGACAACTCATTGTCAATCACACTCACTGTGATTCCTGATTTTGGTCCTAACTATGTCTCGTTATGACAGCTTTGGCACGTTCACAAGGAGGCGTATCAAGGCTAAACTTGTAAATGATAATTTCAAGATACTTGCGTAGTCCTGACAGCTTTGGCACGTTCAAAATTTCCGTTTTCGCTTGAATTTATCTAGTATCACATATACATCCGGTATCGATAAATTTCTATCAAATACACCCTCACTACTTTGGCACTTTCTCAGATGCAGCCATAGAACAGATATCCATAAACCGTATTGACAAGACGGACCAAGAAATATGCATCCAATACATATTACTTTAAAACCTTATTAATTAAGGATTTTCCGCAAAGATGTTACGCATTTAATTTAATCAAATTAAATACATACAAGCATGCATAAAGTAAAGACAAAATTAAACATTGAATTTAAAGGCATATTCACATCATGTGTTCAGATTCAGACCTGCTCTGATACCAATTTTGTTGGGTTTTGGGCAAAATACCCGAGTTACGCAGCGGAATGCGGGAAAATCAAAATTTTCCCATTTCTTTAATTTTTCTTGGGTAATTAAAATAAAATTATTTATTTTAATCACTCAATACTCAAAAACAAAAATTTTTAACCCGAAATCATAATTTCAGTAAATTACCATACAACCCCAAAACTTTCTATTTTAATCATTTTAGTCCTAAGTTGTTCAAAACAAGCTTAGGTGATTTCAAATCACAACCAAAATGATTTGTACATCAAATATACATTAAAACATAAATCTGAAAAATTTTCCAGATTTTTCAGTAATTATTAAAATGCTCCTAAACTTTATATTTTGATCATTTTAGTCCTAATTTGTCAAATACATAATTAGTTGATTCCAAATCACTACGAAAATAATTTATACATGAAAATATAAATTTTAATTCAAGAAAACAATTTTTCCCAAAATGCCGAGAGGTCCCTTAATTTTCCAGGATTTGTAATTTAGTCTTTTTTAGTTCAAAACATGTCAAGATCAAATCCAATCAATCCCAAATTTAATATAAATCATATATACATCAAATTACAACACATATATGAAAATCCCAAAATTTGGAAAGGGTTATGAACCCTAATTTTACAATTTCCATAAATTGACAAATTATTCCAAATTAAACAAATTCAATACTTTAATTCAATCCTTATCACACCAAACAAGTCTCACCATCATGAAACAACTCAAGAATAATTTTAGGACATTTATGAGTAGCTAAGAAACTCTAGAATGGCAACCAAATCATATGATGACCAAAAGTGTGCTTATTAACCATTAATAAGTAAACCTTATTTATATACATGCACACATCTTTCATTCATACTTCCAACCATCATATTACAAAACTAAAAGAGTAGAGAAACAAACAAACATCATATGTTTAAGCTTGGAGCCTTAGAAATATTTTTCTAGTTGAAAATGAATTGAAAAAACTTACAAAAGTTTAAGTTTTCTTCAAATCTTCTTCTTTTCTTCACATTTTTTTTTCTCAACTCTCTTTTGTAATATTTTTGGAAGCTTAACACACAAAGTTGCAAATGAAAAATGAAACGTTTATATATGTAGGGTTATGAACGAAATTGGGCATTTTTGGAAATAAAAATTTGGTAATTTTTAATCAATATTAAAGAAGCCAAATTCAATTTTGCTACCCTTTCCAAAAAGTATAATACATGTGCACCAATCATATTTTGCCATTTAAAAGCATAATGATGATAAAGATAAATGTATTTAATTATTCTAATTATTTAACAATTAAATAATTAGATAATTACTTAATACAAATATCTAAATACATGTATCATATTTACTTTAAATATTCCATAATACATATATTTGGAACATGTGTCAAATACTTTATTTGACCAAAACAATTAATGTGTATTTAATAAAATCAAGTATTTAATCCAAATACACATTAACTTGGAAATGACCAAATAGCCCATATGCATGTATCTTTTCGTTTAACCATTAAACGATTTATAAATAATCAATATTATTTTTAATAGTTGCCCTAATGCTCTACGAGTATGTTTCATTAATGAGACTCTCTAGATTCAGGCATATCCGTCACGAAATCCAATTTCGTGTCCATAATCTACCCACCCGTAAATTATGATGACCATAGATAAACTCGATGAATCATACAGGTCAAGGTCATCGCATACGTATAATCCATCTGTCACAGGTACTCGAATTATTCCAGAGATATAGATAAGAACGTCAAATCTCTATAGGTATAATCCCGTCGACGATTCTATTAGCAATCTCTTAATAACACTTAGAACTTACTTCTATAGTGTACCACAGGTCCATGGATTTAACAGATTGCTAATTCCATATTGAATACATATGCTCTGTACACAGACCTGACAGATCCTATCTTGATACGCACATGATATCCTGAGGATCAGTCCACACCCAACGAACAAGCAGAGGTCTGATCTAAATAGATCGGTGACATGACTGCCATCAAAGTGTGGAGGATACCTCATACATCCACAGTGGTATCTCAAGTCAAATGACCACTATGCTCACTTGACCGGAGAAGATTCATATTGACGTTGGTGTACCATATATTAGGAAATCTTCGGTGAGTCGTTCAGTGTTTATCCAATATAAACACATACACGTCTATATGAGTCTCCCAAGACTCATGGTTCATTGAGATAAACCATCGGACCAAGTCTCGATATAAGACATGTATTGGTCTCAATGAATTTTACTAACCGATATGTGTTAGTAAATCTTGACCAGGAATTTTATTTAATAATATACTTCTAGTAGTGACACTTCCCAATGTCAATTACAAACTACTTTGTAACTGCGCACTACATTATATATTATCGGGACTTTATCTAATACATACATATCACTAAGTCCTATTTAGTTTCAATCTAATCGTAATTAGATCGAATATGTATATAAAAGCAAGAAGTACTACCATAAATAAGTAATATTATGGAAAAATGAATTGTTTGTATTCATGAATCATATATAAATACGATCCGAATTGACACTCCGAGCACCAACCCTAACATGTTTAACCTTAGGGAAGACCATGACCTTGTTGTCAAGTATGCATCTCTATTTAAAAAAAATTGAGGCTTCAGAAGCAGGAAAGAGTGATCATGTTAAGTCAAATCAGGAAGTCATATGTCAAATCTGTAATTCCAATGAACATGTCACACAAGTTTGCCCATTTTTGCCAGCCATGCAAGAATGTCTCCATGACCAAGTTAGTTCCATAAACACATTCAATAGACCAAATCCAAATCCATACTCACAAACCTACAATTCTGGTTGGAGAAACCATCCAAACTTCAATTGGAGGAATGATAATTAAGCACAATCCTCACAACAACCTTCCCAGGTTCACCAGAATTTCCAAAATTCCCAGAATTATGCACCATATGTCCCACCACCTAGGAAAACTATTGAGGATAGTTTGAATGCATTTATGGAAAAATAAGAAGCCGTCAACAACCAAAATGCACAAACGATGAATGATTTGAGAGAAACTTTTGCTAAAATTATATCTGCATTAACCATTAATGAGAAAGGAAATTTTTCTGCACAACCACAGTCAAATCCCAGTAGTCATTTAAATTCTCACAAGGGTAGTTCTGGAAATCAACACTTAGACCAAGTCAAATTTGTTATTACTATTCGTAGTGGTAAAGACATCCACAGACCTATTCATGAACCTCGCAGAGCTTAGAATAAAACAGATTCAGAGGGTAAGGAAGGCGTTGATGAACCATTACCCGTCATTGATAATAATAATTTGTCACATGCACCTATATTTCCTCAAGAATTAAAAACAAAGAAATTGAATTATTCCCCAGAGATTTATGAAATATTCAAACAGGTAAAGGTCAATATTCCATTGTTAGATGCCATCCAACAGATACCATCTTATGCCAAATTTCTGAAAGATCCATGCACCGTTAAAAGAAAACATTGGGTAAGAAAGAAAGCTTTTCTAGCTGAACAGGTAAGTTCCATTCTCTCAACTAATAATGCATTAAAATATAAGTACCTTGGTTGTCCAACTATTTCTTGTATTATTTAAATCAAAACATTGAACATGCTTTGCTTGATCTTGGAGCTAGAGTAAATTTACTTCCATTTTCGGTTTACCAACAACTTAATATCGGTGAGATGAAACCAACCATAACTATTCTTTTACTTGCCGATAGATCAGTTAAGGTACCAAAAGGAATTGTGGAAGATGTGTTATTGCAAATCGATAAATTCATGTATCCTATGGATTTTATTGTCTTAGAAACACAACCTGTGGCATACAGTTATAAGCCAATCCATGTAATACTTGGTAGCCCATTTTTAGCAACAGCTAACGCTTTAATTAATTGCATGAATGAAATCATGAATGTGTCTTTTGGCAACATGACATTAGAGATAAATATTTTTAACATGTGCAAACAACTATATGATAAGAACAATGGAATCCAAAGCATAGAATCAATTGAGCCAATTGTGGATGAGCATATTCAGGGGAGTTTATCGATACCATGAAAATTTATACTGCTAATATTGCTGAGTCAAGTGCACAAATGGATTCAGATATTACTAATGATTTTCTATTTGACTCTACACAGGTATTGGAAGACGATGCACATCTACAAAATTTGGAAGAACTGGGAACACTAGAGGAAGAAAAGCACGAAGAAGCACCCAATTTGGAGTTAAAAGCTTTGCCAGAAGGACTGAAATATACATTTCTAGAAGATAAACAAACTTACCATGTGGTAATTTCTTCTCTTCTTACAAGTGATCAAGAAAGTAAACCTTTAAATGTGTTGAAAGAACATAAACTGGCAATTAGATGGACTGTAAAAGGCATAAAAGGTATTAATTCATTAATCTGCACACACCGAATACATTTAGAAGATAATGCTAGGATATATTGTCAACTCCAAAGAAGATTAAACCCTTACATGAAAGAAATAGTAAAAATAGAGGTCTTTAAACTTCTTGATATAGGCATTATCTACCCTATCTCTGATAATAAGTGGGCAAGTCCTACATAAGTTTTACCCAAAAAGTCTGGAATTACTGTTATAAAAAATAATAAAGGAGAATTAATCCCAACTCGCATTTCATCTAGTTGGCGTATGTGCATTGATTATAGAAAACTAAATGAAGCAACTAGAAAATATCATTTTCCTTTGCCATTTCCTAACCAAATTTTAGAAAGAGTAGCTGGGCATCCATACTATTGTTTTCTTGATGGTTACTCGGGTTATTATCAGATTCTCATTGGCTTAGAAGACCAGGAAAAAACCACATTCACATGCCCCTTTGGAACATTTGCATTTAGGAAAATGCCTTTTGGACATTATAATTCACCAACAACATTCCAACGATGCATGTTAAGCTTATTTAGTGACATGGCTGAACACTGTTTAGAGGTCTTTATGGATGATATAAATATTTTTGGAAATTCATTTGATAATTGCTTTAATAATTTGGAAAATATTTTGAAAAGATGTGAAGAAAAATGACTTGTGTTAAACTGGAAAAAATGCCATTTCATGATTAATTCAGGAATTATTTTGAGACACGTTTTATCATCTAAGGTATTGAGGTTGACAAAGCAAAAATAGAGGTAATCTCTAAATTTCCATCACCAAAAACAGTCGGGGAAATCCGTTCTTTCTTAGGACATGCAGAATTTTATAGGAGGTTTATTAAAAATTTTAGTACCATATCCAGACTCTTATGTAACCTCATATTAAAAGATGTAAGATTTGAATGGACATAAAAATGTCAAAAATCATTCGAAAAAATTATCAGTCTTTTGACTTCTGCTCATATTATGCAATCCCCTGATTGGTCATTGCCTTTTGAGCTAATGTGTGATGCTAGTGATTATACAGTTGGTGCAGTGTTAGGACAGAGAAAGGAAGGTAGCCACATGTAATATATATTACGCAAATAGAACTTTAAACAGTGCAGAAATGAATTACACTACCACATAAAAAGAACTACTTGCTGTAATATTTCATTGGATAAATTTCGTTCATATTTAATTGGTTCTTCAACCATCGTCTATTCTAATCATGTTGCTGTAAGATATTTGATGTCTAAACATGACGCAAAGCCAAGATTAATACGGTGGATTTTGTTGCTTCAGGAATTCAATCTCACAATCAAAGACAAGAAATGGGTAAAGAATGTGGTTGTAGATCATTTATCGAGACTCACAAACCAGTCACTAATTGATACAACTCCCATCAATGACTTCTTTCCAGATGAATTTTTATTCTCTGTAAACACAATGCCTTGGTATGCTAATATTGTCAATTTTCTTGCAACAGGAAAGATACCTCCAAACTGGAGCCAGCAGGATAGGAGGAAGATTCAATTGGGATAATCCATATCTGTTTAAGTGTTGCCCTGATCAGATTTTCAGACGATACATACCGAAAAGTGAGATAAGTGGTGTTATTCAGTTTTGTCATTCAAAAGCATGTGGAGGTCATTTTTCATCTAAGAAAACCGCTGCAAAATCTTACAGTGTGGATTTTATTGGCCCACCATTTTTAAAGATACACACATCTTCTGCAAAACTTGTGCAAATTGTCAAAAGTTGGGATCCATTTCAAAAAGAAATATGATGCATTTAAATCTCATCATTGTCATCGAAATCTTTGATTGTTGGGGGATAGATTTCATGGGCCCATTTCCACCATCATTTGGATTTTTATATATTTTAGTTGCAGTCGATTATGTCTCAAAATGGGTCGAGGCGATTCCTTGTCGGAACAATGATCACACAACTGTGATCAAATATTTAAAAGAAAATATTTTAAGTCAATTTGGAATCCATCCGGCCATCATAAGTAATTGAGGTAAACACTTTTGTAACAGACCCTTTGAGTCCTTAATGAAAAAGTATGGAGTCACACATAAAGTTTCCACCTCTTATCACCCCCAGACAAACGGTCAAGTTGAATTAGCGATTAGGGAAATTAAACAAATTTTAGAAAAAATGGTTAACCCAAATTGCAAAGATTGGTCTCTTCGACTAACTGATGCACTTTGGGCATACCGAACAGCTTTCAAAAATTCTTTGGGCATGTCACCCTATCATCAAGTTTATGGAAAACCTTGTCATTTTCCTGTAGAAATTGAACATAAAGAATATTAGGCTATTAAAAGATTCAATTCAAACATTGAAAATGACAGTAATGAATATAAATTACAATTAAATGAACTTGAAGAGTTAAGGAATGATTCATATGAGAATACGCAAATTCTTAAAGCTAAAACTGAGGCCTTTCATGACTGTCGAATTTCACGAAAAAATATTTGAACTTGGTCAAAAAGTTTTTCTTTATAATTCTCGTCTTCATTTATTTCCTGGAAAATTAAAATCCAAGTGGAGTGGCCCATTTATTGTGAAACACGTTTATCCATATGGGGCTATTGACATTGAGAATCCTAGGGATGGTGATATATTTAAAGTGAATGGAAAATGTCTGAAACCATTTTTGGAATGTTCAAATTTTCAAGAGTCTTCTCTCCTTTCAAACCCAGTATACCGTGATTAATGTAGTTTCTTTTCTTTTCTGTTTAATATTTTTCTAATTTTCTCTTGAGTTTTGTAGTATTTTTTTCTTTTCTCTTTTGTCTCACACCCCGGTTAAGCAGTGGATAACGGTACTCCGTGACTCAAAGTCGGTTATTTCAGTCTCCTAAAATTACTGATACCCTACAAACTAAGGCATGGAAGAAACTCTCGCAAACCTCCGTAAACATTTTTCTTCTCTTCCCCAAAATGCTCTGACAAAAATTTACAAGGCACGCACAGAAAAGATAAGGCTTCTTATGATTCATGGTATTCCTGTTGATATTCGTTAGGTAATTGAAGCAAAAGTTTGCTTGGCAGGTGAGTCATCTGACTCTTTCATTTCTTACATGTCTGGTTTAGGGAAAAGCACCTATGCTAAAAAAATGAAGAGTTAAACAATTAGGTGTTTGTTATTAATGTGCACATTGTACATGCAACACTTGTTGTCGTTATTTAGGAATGGTGTCTGATAATCACGAAAATAAAATTCAGTTCATTAGGGATGGCTTGAGTAAGGAGTATTTGGATGATATATCATTGACTCTTGAGACGCATCTTAGTGGATATGTTCATCATGAGATTCAAGTTACATACACAATTTCAAAAAGAAAGACAACAATACAGTCTCAGGAATCTGACTTTAAAAGACCTTATTTTCCAATTTATAAGAAAGTTGGATGGGAAGCCTATCCCCGACCCATAGAGGGTGTTCAAGCCGTTACTGGACGTAAAACCAGAGGAAGATGTGAGCCACAATCACAACTATCAGTACATATTGTTTTAAATTATTGCTTTGATTTCATTTACTTTAAATTACTGTTTTGATTTACTTCTTACCGACAATATCTAACCTTTTTTGTTCACGATCTACTTTCCTAATAATTGTCATTTTGCAGGTATTAGTGCATTTATTACTCACCATTTTCAGGATATACAAATTCAGCTCATCACTTCTCTCTCTTCAACACATCTAGCTAAGAGAGATATCACAAATGGAGACAACTTCAACATGATGATTCACTAATATCTGTGTGTTGTGTGGAACTAGCTCTGGAACTAAACCAGAATTTTGTTGGACAAAATGACCCATAGCGTCACTATTTGCACAGATCATTGTGTTGTTGTAGCAAATTAACTATGTGACAAGGAAATTGCACTCTCATCATTTGTGATTAGTTCACCATAGATATATAAATGAAGAGAGGTCCCTATGATTAGTTCCTGGACTGAGAATGATATGAGACAGTATCAGTCCCCGAAGGATTAATCATTAAATATCCCTAGCCAGAGTATTATCGAGACTGGACATCGATAATGCAGAATAGGCTAGTATTTCACTTGTGTGCGTTGTGAGGGCACAACATCATAGTTCTCATATATATAAGTATTGGATACTTATGCAAGTGCGATAGGAGGTCGTGTTTCACCGATGGTACGGGAAACAGCTTCGCTCTGGATAGACCCCTCGGAATCCCATTGGTATTATGACTATGTGTCTATGGGAGGCCGAAATCAGGGTAGGTGTGTATGGTCTTAACCTGAGACTTACATCGCTAATACTTACGATAATCGATAGATTTTGGTCTTGGTGGTACAGGGCTTTAACCGGTTCTGCGTACACCACTTCTGGGTTTATCAGAGAGTCGTAGTGTATTGGGTGTGATGTCAAGACGGAAGTATCACTTCAGTCATATTGGAGATGATGTCACGCAGGATACGGTACTAGTGCTCTTGAGTGTTACGCAACCAGTCGGGATATTGTGACCAGGTCATGAATATCCGATTATAGAGACTAGTTACCAGACATCCGACATGTGCTTCGGACGGGGCAGACACTTATCCAGCCCCAGCCCTAGCACGTGACTATCCGATACTGGGCCGATATACACAATACTACGGTATACTACGCTTGATACAGATCTATATATTCCTGTAAGAATATTTCTGGAGAATTGGGTAGGCATGGCGTTTTGCTAGAAGCCAACCTTGTCTTGTAAATCGGTATAAACGTAGTACGAGGTACTTACGTGTTCGGATAGTCCGACGACCGTATTTACTGCCAACATATCCGGAGATCTCATGGGTCGCTTCCTGAAGATTCACCGATGACGTATGACTCACACTTTAATTAATCTGGGATTAATTCGATGAGAGAGAAAATTAATCTGGGATTAATTACGGAGATATTTTATCTCGGATAAAATATCGTTAAAGAGAGAGAACGATTAATTTGGAATTAATCGATAAATTAATATATTCGATATATTATAACGAAATTAGATTTCGACGCGGAATTGAAATTGGATTTTAATTCGGGCGAGCGAATTAATTTAGAATTAATTCGTTAGCGACGTGAATAGTGAATTCGCTAGGCGTAATCATTTAATTACGACGCGACGAAAAATTCGTTAATTTGGAATTAGCGAACCCAAGCCCGAGAGTGATTGCGAGCGCATTCGCATTTCGAATTCGAGCGCGGCACGCAAGTCACATCAAGCGTCAAATCATTAGTCACATCATGCGTCAAATCAATTGTCACTTTGAGTGATGTGACTTGACAACATGTCATTTTATTAAAGTGATGTGATGTGACTTAAAGTAAAAGTAGAAGTGATGGGTGAAAAGTTGATTGAAAGCTTTTGCTTTTTGCTTTTGACTTTTTAATAAAAGTTTTGTATATCTTTTATTTACTTACTTGGTAAATAAAATAAAAGAAAGGTAATACAAAAAGGCATCACTTTCTCTCTCTTGTATTAACATTCACGGTTTTGGCAAAATGGAGCCAAAAATGGTTTTCTCTCTTCTCACGGTCTCCTTGACCAATTTTCTTCTTCATTTTTTCTGGTTTTTCACACAAAATGGAGAAGCTTTTGATCTTGTAGCAAGATCTAAGTGCTAGCACACTCATGGAGGAATACAAAGGTGATAGGGAAGTGAGTTTGTGAGCTTGGAAAGCTTGAAGCTTGGAGCTTCAATGGAGTCTTTCATGGCCGATTTTTAGGAGCATCAAAACAGCCCCCACCGTGCAGTCCACTGCACTTCAAGAAGGCCCAAAACCGAGCTTGGAGGGAGGCAGAAACATGAAGTGCGAATTTGGTTCATCTTTGTTGCATCTCTACCGATCAATGTGAGTTATTCTGCACCTCCTTTGATATGTATTCAACTCGTTTATGCATGATTTATGATCCTTGGGACTTGATTGAAACTCAACAATGGTATCTTGAGCCATTTGTGCATAAAACGTTTTTAGGGTTCTTGAGCAAATTTTGGGGCTTTTTGATTTAAGCATGATTTTGACAAATTGTTTGTTTAAGAATGTTTGTATATGAATAACTTAGAGTTATATGTAATCAATTTGAAGAAAAATTATTTGGATTGATTTTCCCCAATTTGCTTATTGTTGGCCAAAACTTTAATTTGGGTAAACTTGATTTTGAGCATGTTTAATGAAATTGGATGATTTAGAATGCTTAAATGTTGTTTAATTGATGATTGATTAGATTAATTTGAATATCCGATTATAGAGACTAGTTACCAGACATCCGACATGTGCTTCGGACGGGGCAGACACTTATCCAGCCCCAGCCCTAGCACGTGACTATCCGATACTGGGCCGATATACACAATACTACAGTATACTACGCTTGATACAGATCTACATATTCCTGTAAGAATATTTCTGGAGAATTGGGTAGGCATGGCGCTTTGCTAGAAGCCAACCTTGTCTCATAAATCGGTATAAACGTAGTACGAGGTACTTACGTGTTCGGATAGTCCGACGACCGTATTTACTGCCAACATATCCGGAGATCTCATGGGTCGCTTCCTGAAGATTCACCGATGACGTATGACTCGCACTTTAATTAATCTGGGATTAATTCGATGAGAGAGAAAATTAATCTGGGATTAATTACGGAGATATTTTATCTCGGATAAAATATCGTTAAAGAGAGAGAACGATTAATTTGGAATTAATCGATAAATTAATATATTCGATATATTATAACGAAATTAGATTTCGACGCGGAATTGAAATTGGATTTTAATTCGGGCGAACAAATTAATTTAGAATTAATTCGTTAGCGACGTGAATAGTGAATTCGCTAGGCGTAATCATTTAATTACGACGCGACGAAAAATTCGTTAATTTGGAATTAGCGAACCCGAGCCCGAGAGTGATTGCGAGCGCATTCGCATTTCGAATTCGAGCGCGGCACGCAAGTCACATCAAGCGTCAAATCATTAGTCACACCATGCGTCAAATCAATTGTCACTTTGAGTGATGTGACTTGACAACATGTCACTTTATTAAAGTGATGTGATGTGACTTAAAGTAAAAGTAGAAGTGATGGGTGAAAAGTTGATTGAAAGCTTTTGCTTTTTTCTTTTGACTTTTTAATAAAAGTTTTGTATATCTTTTATTTACTTACTTGGTAAATAAAATAAAAGAAAGGTAATACAAAAAGGCATCACTTTCTCTCTCTTGTATTAACATTCACGGTTTTGGCAAAATGGAGCCAAAAATGGTTTTCTCTCTTCTCACGGTCTCCTTGACCAATTTTCTTCTTCATTTTTTCTGGTTTTTCACACAAAATGGAGAAGCTTTTGATCTTGTAGCAAGATATAAGTGCTAGCACACTCATGGAGGAATACAAAGGTGATAGGGAAGTGAGTTTGTGAGCTTGGAAAGCTTGAAGCTTGGAGCTTCAATGGAGTCTTTCATGGCCGATTTTTAGGAGCATCAAAACAGCCCCCACCGTGCAGTCCACTGCAGTTCAAGAAGGCCCAAAACCGAGCTTGGAGGGAGGCAGAAACATGAAGTGCGAATTTGGTTCATCTTTGTTGCATCTCTACCGATCAATGTGAGTTATTCTGCACCTCATTTGATATGTATTCAACTCGTTTATGCATGATTTATGATCCTTGGGACTTGATTGAAACTCAACAAATTTGTTGAGGCTGCGAGAGAATTGGGTAGAGTTATAGCAAATATAAACATTCACTTAGTATGTGGCAGTGGAAATCTTGGATTGATGGGGTGTATTTCGAAGGCTGTACAAGAATGTGGCAGTCAAGTTTTGGAGGTCATTCCAAAACCCTTAACAGAGGACAACATCATCGGAAAATCAAACGAAGAAGAATGTATTGTCCTAGGTATGTCTGAAAGACTCACTGAAATGATCAATCATGCTGATGCTTTTATTGCTTTACTAGGTGGGCTAGGAACGTTAGAAGAAATATTCACAGTTGTGTCATGGGAAAACTTGAATATTCACCAAAAACCCATTGGGCTGTTTAATATTAATGGATTTTTCGATTTTCTTTTTACATTTCTTGAAGATGCCAAAAGAAATGGGTTTATTTCAAAACCAGTAAGAGATATCTTCCTAACTACAAGAAAAACTGATGATTTAATTGACCAACTCTTAGCTTATAAACCAAAAATCGACCATATTCTCTCAAAATTGAACTGGTCCGGTAATGATCGTGGCAAAAGGCGCAAAGTAAACTTGGATCTTAATCTGTAATCTTTAGTCGTAGATGCAATTTTCAATTTCACACTAATCGGGTGATATCTTCTAAACTCTACTTCTCTTTCCTTTAAACATTGGGGACAATGTCTCATTTTGGTTGGGGACGGGATATGTTACTAGATTATTTTCAAGTTTCATTACTAAAAAAAATATTTTTACTTTGTTGTTATTTTGTGTGTAAAAATATATATACATATATATACACACAAACTAACAACAAATTATTTTTTTAACCAAGTGGAATTATTTTTCAGAGGTTGTTGTGTAAAGATTTTTCGCTCCTAAGACGCATCTCAAAAATAATTCGTAATAAGTTATTTTTGTTCATTTCTTTTTAAATCATTTAAATTTGTGAATTCTCCATAATATTGATTAAATTTGATCTTTATATGCTCATCTGACAGATATTATCAACAACATGGTACATATGATCATGGGTGGTAAGTGAAAATTTTGTAATATTTAGTTCTCTAGTTGTTGGAGGTAACACCTAAAGGCAGTGAAATATGTGTTTAAAAAAATAAACTAATCATGCTTTTACTTAGTAACCGGATATTATGCCTTAGTAAGCATTGATTGTTCGCGTAGAACGGTAGGACTTGAGTTTGTGTTTGAATAAGTTTATTTTCGTAGCCTTTTTAACTCGAGCAATTAAGTCCATTGGGGTGTCTTAACACTTAGTGCCCTAAGTCCAACTGGTCTGGGAGTCACTGGCCCAAAGCTCGTTACAAGGGTCAAAAAGAAAGCTTAAAGAAATCAGACACCTTTTTTTTAATATCTGAGATCTGAGGAATTAAGTCAGTAGTGGTGTCTTAACAGCTAGTGCCCTAAAACCAACTGGTTTGGGAGTCACTGACCCGAAGCTTGATAAAAGGATTGAAGATGTATTTGTAAATAAACTTTCATTGCTAATAGGTGCGAACTCTAACGTAAGTTTAGGAAAAAAATATTACTTTCTTTTGAACATATACATGTGAATATTGTGGGCACAATCAAATGATTAATATCTTGTTTGATAAGTGTATAGAAGAATGGTAAAAAGTACAGGAGAATTTATTTATTTGATCATTTAGAAAAAAAAGAAAATAATTGTTAACTTGGATAAGAATTTTGCTTTCATATTTCGCTTGAATTACTAGGGACTAGTAATAAGATGGTTGGGGGTGTGATGAACACTAATAAGTGCATATTTATTATACGCAAAATCAATCGTTTTACACTTGTAATTTCACTAATCCCCTTAATTTAGCACGTCTGTGAAATAATATTCTAAGTTATGTTTTGCATATTTTTATTGTGTATTTTTGTTATTTGGTAGGTAAAACACTGCTCGGAAGCTCGACAAAAAAAACTAGACTTCAAAGAGGGCAAAAATGGAATTTCAGCAGGCGCATCACTGATGAGTGGTAAATGTACCACTATTTCCCACTCATTTAACCTAATATTTTGTATAGTTTCTTGAGTTTTGTGAATATTTTGATGTGTTTTGTGTTATTTTGTAGATAAATAAAGTTTCAGGACATTCTAGAGGTGATTAGGGGCCAAAACAGTGAAAATTGGACAAAAGGGCATTTTCGTAATTTTTCGCGTCGCGACGCCTAACATGCACCAAGACTTGCTAACGTGCGCCGGGTCCACAAGTCAGAATCTGAGAAGTTTGACTTTGCTAACGTGCGCCGTGCCACTTGTCACCATCACAGCCGATCTGCTAACGTGCGCCGTGCCACGTGTCATCATCCTACAGTGCCGACAGTCGCCATCGCCACGTGCCGCCACGTGTCACTCCACGTCATTATCCACATCACCAGTTGACCAAGTCAAATTGACACGTCATCATCAGCTAATCACAGCGTGCCACGTGTCATCATTCTATGGTGCCGACAGTCACTTTCGCCACATGTCGCCATGTCATCGCCATGTCAGCTCAATCATTCAGCTCCTAGCCGCCTTGCCACGTGTCACCTTATCACCTTATCCAGAATCTGAAGCCGACGAACCATAAGCTGTCACGTCGATAATCACTCGCGTCGCGACGCCGACCCCCTACTGACGCCTATAAATAGAGCTCGAAATTTCAGTTTCAGATGTTCATTCCTCTCTAATTTCTCTGATGTAAATAAGGAGTTTTCTATCTAGTTTCTTTTAATTTCAGTTTTGTAATTAATTTTAATTACGTTCTATAATAGTAATAGTAATTTACTTTCTTTACTTTTTACAGTTTTTACTATTCAACCATGAGGAGGTAACTTCCCCCTGCTAGGGTGAAAGGTAATTCTTTTACTATTGCTATTTAGATTAATCTCCCTTAAATATAATATATTCACTATTTAAAATTTGACTTAAAAAGGATACTGCTATATTGGTCGGTTGGTAATTCATTTTAATCTGGTTTAAACCTGACTAATCAAGGATATCGCCAGATTGGTCAGTTGGTAATTAAATTTTCTTACCGCCTATATGGCAGGTTTATTTTGGTTCCGTCTTTATGGCTGGTTGGACTTAATTTGACTTAATCAGGTTACCGCCTATATGGCTGGTTGGTAAAATAATCACAAGTTAATATATTATATTAAGGGAGATATCTAAATAGTAAATAGTAAAAGTTGATCCTTTTACCTTTGCATTTTATTTTATTGTAATTTACTTTTCAGCTTTTACTTTACCGCAATTACTTTTCAGCATTTTTACTTTATGTCTTTTATTTTACTAGCCCTAGTTATGTGTTGTAACTAGGTTAGTTATCTGGGGTTGTGATGACTTTTAATATCACCGGTTTATAAGGGGTTATTTTATAGTTTGGGTAATTTAAAGATTTACTTATTAAGTCTTAAACTTAATGCGTCTTGTTAATTGGCCACTACTAAGATTGATCTGGTAAATCTAAAATAAACTTGACAAAGGAATTTTAGGTTTCAACCTTAGACTTAATAGCACACGATCTTCCTTGAGGATAGATGACCCTTTAATAGATTTCCTTACAGGATAGACATATACCTGTCGGGCGGGGGTAGCCATAATTGGAACTTAAACTTAATGAATCTAGTTAATTTGGTTGACATAGACATATGGTTCAATTGGGTTAAACTGGGTATTTGCGTCTGACCATCGACAGAGGCTTTCGCATAATTTAGTGTTCCAGGTTAGTAAACCGATTTATTACACAAACATGAAATAACCATTTCATCTTTTGAAAGATATTAGAAAAATTCACAACCCTAGATAGTTTTTAATATTGAATTTTCTTAAACCTACTTTCGTGCAATTTTATTTACTTGTTTTTAAATTTAGAATCATCATCATTTCAAATCAATCAAACAACCTATTAGATACTAGTAATCATTTGACCTCATAAAATTAATAGATTAGGTATTAAGTCCTCGTGGGATCGATACTTTTTATACTACTTGAACGATACGTGCGCTTGCGTTATACACGTGTGTAAGCACCGACCAAGGTTTTGGCGCCTTTGCCGGGGAATTATTTATCTTTCACTATTAGTTTTGAGGTTAGATACCTTTACTTGTATCTAATTTCTTTTTACTTATTGTTTTTATTTTCTTGTGTTTCAGGTTCTCAGAAACTTCATGAGACGAACAGAAGTTTTGAACTACGACCGCTTGACCCGGAAATTGAAAGAACCATCAGACAGTTGAGAATGGAAAGGTGAGAAGGCCAAGAAGTAATTGTTAACATGGAAACCCTTGGCGTCGTAAAGTCAAAATAGTGAAAATCGGACAAAAGGGCATTTTCGTAATTTTTCGCATCGCGACGCGCAAACCCTTGGCGTCGCGATGCCTAACATGCACCAAGACTTTTTAACGTGCGCCGGGTCCACAAGTCAGAATCTGAGAAGTTTGACTTTGCTAACGTGCGCCGTGCCACGTGTCATCATCCTACGGTGCCGACAGTCACCATCGCCACGTGCCGCCACGTGTCACTCCACGTCATTTTCCATATCACCAGTTGACCAAGTCAAATTGCCACGTCATCGCCACGTCATCATCAGCCAATCACAGCGTGCCACGTGTCATCATTCTATGGTGCCGACAGTCACTTTCGCCACATCAACGCCACGTCATCTCAATCATTCAGCTCTCATCCACCTTGCCACGTGTCACCTTATCACCTTTTCCAGAATCTGAAGCCGACGAACCAGAAGCTGCCACGTCGATAATCACTCGAGTCGCGACGCGAGCTGCGCGTCGCGACGCCGACCCCATACTGACGCCTATAAATAGAGCTCGAAATTTCAGTTTCAGATGTACCTTCCTCTCTAATTTCTCTGATGTCAATAGGGAGTTTTCTATCTAGTTTCTTTTAATTTCAGTTTTGTAATTAATTTTAATTACGTTCTGTAATAGTAATAGTAATAGTAATTAATCTCTTTACTTTTTACATTTTTTACTATTCAACCATGAGGAGGTAACTTCCCCCTGCTAGGGTGAAATGTAATTCTTTTACTATTGCTATTTAGATTAATCTCCCTTAAATATAATATATTCACTATTTAAAATTTGACTTAAAAATGATACCGCTATATTGGTCGGTTGGTAATTCATTTTAATCTAGTTTAAACTTGACTAATCAATGATATCGTCAGATTGTTCGGTTGGTAATTAAATTTTCTTACCGCCTCTATGGCAAGTTTATTTTTGTTCCGCCTTTAGGGCTGGTTGGACTTAATTTGAATTAATCAGGTTACCGCCTATATGGCTGGTTGGTAAAATAATCACAAGTTAATATATTATATTAAGGGAGATGTCTAAATAGTAAATAGTAAAAGTTGATCCTTTTACCTTTGCATTTTATTTTATTATAATTTACTTTTCAGCTTTTACTTTACCGCAATTACTTTTCAGCATTTTTACTTTTTGTCTTTTATTTTACTAGCCCTAGTTATGTGTTGTAACTAAGTTAGTTATCTGGGGTTGTGATGACTTTTAATATCACTGGTTTATAAGGGGTTATTTTATAGTTTGGATAATTTAAAGGTTTACTTATCAAGTCTTAAGCTTAATGCGTCTTGTTAATTGGCCACTAATAAGATTGATATGGTAAATCTAAAATAAACTTGACAAAGGAATTTTAGGTTTCAGCCTTAGACTTAATAGCCCACGATCTTCCTTGAGGATCGATAACCCTTTAATAGATTTCCTTACAGGATAGACATATACCTGTCGGGTGGGGGTAGCCATAATTGGAACTTAAACTTAATGAATCCAGGTAATTTGGTTGACATAGACATATGGTTCAATTGGGTTAAACTGGGTATTTGCGTCTGACCATCGACAGAGGCTTTCGTATAATTTAGTGTTCCAGGTTAGTAAACCGATTTATTACACAAACATGAAATAACCACTTCATCTTTTGAAAGATATTAGAAAGATTCACAATCATAGATAGTTTTTAATATTGAATTTTCTTAAACCTACTTTCGTGCAATTTTATTTACTTGTTTTTAAATTTAGAATCATCATCATTTCAAATCAATCAAACAACCTATTAGATACTAGTATACATTTGACCTCATAAAATTAATAGATTATGTATTAAGTCCTCGTGGGATCGATACTTTTTATACTACTTGAACGATACATGCGCTTGTGTTATACGCGTGTGTAAGCACCGGTCAATCGCGACACGCAAGGTCTCAGTGTCGCGACGCGCCCATAAGGACAACAACACCGCGGACACCGCCTCTCGCTTCGTGACACGCAAGGCCTCAGCATCGCGACGTCCTAATCTTTCAACACGTGTCTCCCAGGTGGCATATGCGTCGCGACGTGCATAACATTGGCGTCGCGACGCACAGACCTTTCTTAGCCTATAAATTGAAGCTTCCGGTAAAAGAAATTTTCATGCTTTCTTTCCAATTTCTCTATAGATTTTGGAAGAGAGTGTCTTATGTGTTTAATTATTTAAAGCTTTCTATAATGTCTTTTTCTTTCAGTAATAAAATTACGAGTATTTTTAATTACAAAATGAGTAGCTAATTTCTTTCCGTTAGGGTAATGGGTGAAGCTTTTATAATGAAAACTTAGATCAATCTCACCTACATTGTAATAAATAAATTGTAATCTAATTATTAAAACTTGATTTAGATCTAGATTAATTATTGACAAAATTGGCTACCGCCTATATGGCTGGTTTTATCTTGCTACCACCTATATGACTAGTTTTATACGATTTTGGCATAATTGAGTACCTTGGCAGGACTTGTTATAGACAAACGGTATCACTGCTTTTATTCCTGGTTTTATATATTTTTGGCATATTTAGTACCTTGGCAGGACTAGTTATCAACAGAAATGACTACCGCCTTTATGTCGGTTCTATATATTGACATAATTAAATCCCGAGATAAATTAATTGGGTAATAAGGACAAATTATATATGATAATTATGTAAGATTTCTAGATTTGAAATATTAAAAGTGGATATCCTAACTCCAGCATTTCATTTTATTATTTAATTTTAACTTAAAAGTTTCCAACAACTTTAACAAAAAAAATATTTTTCTTTTCGCTCAACTTATCATTCTATTTTACTAAATCTATTCCCTGTGGATCGACCCCAGACTTACCGGGTTATTTTATTACTTTGACACTCTTATATTTGGTAGTAAATGACCACTTTTGAGCGTGTCATATGGCTTACATCATTTTGACTTGATCATATCGTTACCATCCCACCTCGTCCTACCAGGTTGGGTAACTGAAACAACAGCCATCCTGCCCTGCTGAGCGGGTCGGATTTGAGGCCTTTATTCTCATTCGCTTCTTTGAACAGCTTGACACCTCGTGTTGGGTATCAAGTGGAAACCCTATCCTGATCTTCTTACTAGGCCAGACGCCCCTGAGTTTTTGGAAATGGAAATCTCATTTATACAATTCTTACTTCATTAGGGATCCTAGGGCCTAAAAATCATCATCAATATTTGTCTCATAGTTCTCGGTATGAACAAGTTAGTGAGTTGGTAGCGAGAACTATATAAAAATGATGGTGGTGCATGAAGCCGGAAACCGATCTAGTGTCTTCGAGCTAATGCTCCATTCTGATCTAGTCCAAAATCTCAAGTCTGTCCCATATCCCAACATGTACCACAACTTTAAGCTTCAATGCTTCTTGTGAAAATCTACGTCGGGTACACAATTCTGATCCATCATCTCATTTTCTGATTCATAACTTGGTTATCCATTCCATTAGTGCTTCTCTAACCAAAGGTTGATCTGAGCTAACACTAGTAAGCTCATCCACTGGCCCCCGCATTTGAAGAAGCTCATCTCGTGCTGATGCATGCTCTTGACACATTGTAATCCCAAATGGATATGATCTGCAAGGATCTGTAAAATAGAAAACAGGCCACGAGGGAAAACTCACCTCTTCGGGCTATTATTAGAACAATAAGGCCTCGGGGAAGAAATTCTGACCCCGAGTAGTCACAAGTCACTTGGCAGTAAGGGAATGAAACGTCCTTGCACCAACACACAATAATAGGACCTCGTCGATATGTAACCCAAACCTGAGCTGATGCAATAAATTTGACATAAGGGAAAGATCTGTCATTGTGCCACTCAACACTTGGCCATAGAGGAGAAACTTTGTCCTCATGCCAACAAAGATAATAAGACTCGGTGGGACGTAACCCGACCCCGAGCAATAATAAGCACCTGGCCACAAGGGAATGTTCTCCTGTTGTGTCAATACATATAAATAGGACCTCGGCGGGACGTAACCCAGACCCGAGCCATCAAATTTCTTTCTAAGACTTAACCGCGATGAAAGATTTTCAACCTTTCGGAAATCGCCATGGAGACCGGAAATGATATCTCACTTCACGTCATCCACTAAAAATAAAATCAAGATAAAAAACAAAACGATGGTGACTTAGCACATACCCCGTACTGACAAAAAAGAAACAACATAGGAGCTTAAGATAACATCTTACCCCATGCTACCTAAAATAATAATTCTGAATCTTACAATCTAGATATCTCAGAGAACCGAGCTACGGATCGAGGGGGCAACCAATAGCCATGAGATTTTTCTCGTGTTAGGCAGGCCCCGAGTCTGAAAACGCAATGTAGGCCCTCAGGCCTTCCCCGTGCTATGCTCATACGGATTCGAAATGAGTTGGCCAAATGCCACTGGGACACTCTCCCTCCCCATTATCGGCATACCCGAGTTTACATAATGGGATAGCCACAATTATCGGTATACCGAAGGTTACATAATGGGATAGCCATCATTATCGGCATACCCGAGGTTACATAATGGGATAGCCACTGTTATCGGCATGCCCGAGGTTACAAATTCCACAGAGACCTGTGCGCTTAAGCTCATCTAAAGTGCAAGACATTGGGTTATGACGCTCCACCCTAGGGGTTTGATAATGACACCAGGGAATGGTATGCCACGAGAGGTTCGTGTTTTTCCCACATGTCCTTCACTCCTTCATGCGTCCCGAATTCCTCAAAGGTGCAAGTCAAAAGAGGTTGACGCTCCAGCCCGAGGGTTTAATAATGAAACCGGGGATTGGTGTGCCACAGGTTTCACACTTTTCCTACATGCCCTACACCCATTTACGTATCCCGATCACAAGCATCTCCCAAAAATATTAAACATGCATTTCCCATCCAAATAATAAATAAGCATAAAGGAACAAGTTTTTATTTAAAAGGGAAAGTCTTATTTATATTCAGGGGATCTAATGCCCTTCATACAACTATTTAAGGGCCATTATAAGATAGGCTCTATTGAAAATATCCCCTCAACACCTCAGCATTCCAAGGCTTCTTGATTCGGGCACTCCCAGCCATTTGCTCCAGGTTATAGGTGTCTGACCTGGTGACATTGCTACCGGCGCTGCCTCATCCTTATGACCTCATGATCAACAAACTCGCTGAGGTAGTCATTCCCCACCAGGTCCTCCACCTGCTCCTGCAGGTCCTTGCATCCATTCGTGGCATGTCCCCTTACATTATAATGTATACAATAAGTCATGTTGTTTCCCTTTTCAATCGGGAACCTCCTCGGGTAGGGCTCAGTCAATAGACATTTTTCCTGGATTTCCCGAACTATTTACGCCAAAGGCCTAATAAGGGCAGTATACGTCGCGTCCCCCGTAATCTTGAACTTCTGCTTGGTTGGTCATGGTCTCTTCATTTTCTTAGTCATTTGCTCATTTTCTATTGCGCCCAGCCTCTTACTACCGACGATATCTTCCCTCCATCGATTAAGACCTACCGGAGTCTGTTCTCCCGCGTTATTTCTTCCAACTTCTCAATTCTCTCCATCATGGCCTCCAGGAAGGCTCAAGTTCCCTCATTTTCTATCCGCAAGTTCTCATAAATTCTCTCCATCCATCTCGCCACCGCGGCCTCTAAAGTTATGTGGTTTCCATCTCCTGCCATCATCTCAACATGTTTGTTGCTTTTCATACTGTTCACCACAAACGGCACCAATTGTTGATGGCTGATTTTCGTTCCAGGGGTAAATTGGTAAATTTACTCCTCGAACAATCCTTCATTAACTGTGAATTTATTTTGTTTGATGGGAACCAAAGTGTAGGCACTGTATTTTTGCATGTAAGTCCCGATGATGAGTCTCGTACGGGGACACTACCTTTTAAGTCGCGGAAGTTACGAGAAACGGACGTCGGAAGGGAAGGGTCAAGAATTGACATTTTGGTGGATTTAATTCGCTCGTTTAAGCTTCGGATTCGCTCGTTCAGTCTCAGTTTTAAAATTTATCCCCAGCCTAAACCAAACCTACTTTCACCTCTCACCAAAGCACAAACACCAAATAAACCCATGCACCTCACGCCTCTCCCCAATTCACAAAAAAAAACAAACCCTAAAAGACCAAACACAAACCAATAAACAAACAGAACCATACCAATCACAAACAAACAAAAAAACCCATTCCTACACCCATAATCCCCACGTGAAACAACCATTCAACAAAGTCACCAATTCCTTCACAAACAAAACAAACAAATATTAAACAACAAAAAACCAAAGACAAATAAACAAAGACCAAACACTATCCAACAAATAAAAAAACCCATCTTCTCAAATAAGGCCATGCACCTTCCATGCATTAAACCCTCTCCCACGTAAACAACAAGTCACAAACAAAAAAAAACACATACAACACCCATACCTACCCATGCAAACACCCATTACCACCCATGCATAACCCATAACACTATATTCACCTCCACTCCCCTATAAAAAGAAACCCTTACCAAAGCCACAAGCCCTGGCTAGCTCATTCATAAAAAAACCACCACAAAATACCCTTGCATTGCCATCCCAAAACAGAAACAAAGTAGCCCTTGCACTTCATGCCAACTAGCTCTCACTGCAGCCCCCTTAAAGCCACGCAAACCAGCCCTCATTCTGCCCTTGCACTTCACGCCAACTAGCCCTCACTGCAGCCCCCTAAAGCCACGCCAACTAGCCCTCACTGCAGCCCTCTAAAGCCATGCAAACCAGCCCTCATTCTGCCCCATTAAACTCACGCAAACCAGCCCTCATTCTGCCCCTTAAACTCACGCAGATCAGCCCTCCATTCTGCCTCTCTTATTCACGCAAAACAACCCCTGAAATTGTCCCAACAACCACCAAAAACTGTACCAAAAATAACCACATATTACTGAAAAAGAATACCCCAAAATAGCCCCTAAAAAACGCAAAAAATTCCATTCAAACTGCATCAACATCACCGAAAATCTTCACTGAAAAACTGCTTGAAAACACCGCAAAACAGTCCCTAAAATCTGCACAACATTACCGAAAATTTACCCCTGAAATATTCCAGAATTTACCCCAAAACACCGCAAAACAGTCTCGTATTACCGTAAAAAATAAGCTTAAATCGTGACCAGAAATCGCAGCGAAACTGAGTGAAAACAGCGACCCAAACAGTGAAACAGTAAAGGAAAATGTCGAACCAGTGAACCAGAGGAGTTGCGGAGTATCAACCCTTCCGAAGACCGTACACCGCAATTTCGAGAAACGACAAAAGAGGTTAGACCTGAGGGCACCCATTTTATTTATTATCCTTTATTTTTAGTTATTTTGTTATTTTATTTTGCATGAGAATTGTGAATTGGTGTATGATGTGATCCCGGGTGAACGGAATATGTGTTCTCTTTTGCGGTATATCGGATGGAAACCCAGACATAAATTCCGTAGCCGAATCCGAATGGACGGTATTGTGGTTTGCACTCGGGATACAATGTCACGTACCACTTGAGAGACACACGTATTTCGTTTCATCCAGTCTTGTATTCAAACATGATTTAGCCGTTAGAAAGTTATTTATTTCTTAAGCATGATTAGGTCATTAGTACATTACTTCTTTAAGCATGATTTACTTATTTACCTTTCGTAATATGAATTTAATTTACGTTATGTTTAGATCGTTATTTATTCAACATGTTTATTGTGTGATATCGTATGTTTGCCGTTATGATAATTACTTTCAAAGCATGCAAACTTAGACTAGGATTTACTTTGATGAATACGAACTAGATCTAAGTTACTCTTGAGCATATATGTTGCATAGACCTAGTTAAATTATTGCACAAATCCGTTCATTACAAGTGACATAAGTAAGGGACCATTCTGAACCCAACGGTTTGAGGTCTTCCCTTGCGAGGGGTGAGTGCGGCCTTAAATCATTTTCCCGGTTCACACCGGGTGGCGACTCCATTTTATTCTCCGGTTTAGTCCCCCGCGGGCTACTCCGTACTCCCAACCGGGCCGCTAGCCCGGAACAGCGTCGCCGATTTCTGTGTCCTACAGTCTGGCGACTCCATTGGGGATAGAGAATCGACCCCGAAATAATATCTTGTAATGTTTGGATTTGTTCTTTAATTAACCGTGTCTACAGTGGGTTGAATAGGTTTAATCAAAGGCATTGTTAAGGCTAGGTGATGGTTTGGTGTCTTCCTTCATTCACTACCTTTCTATAAGGAAAAGCTGTGAAGGCACCTAGGTAATCATGTACTCGTAGCCTACTGTGATGACTAATTTGGAGGACTCGTTGTTTATTCCTATCACCAAGCGATAAGAGCCTAAGAGGCTTGGGTTTTTAAGAGAGTTCGCTCTGCCCTCCCTCTGGGGAATCTACAACGGGAAATCCATTTGACAGTCAGTCACGCACCATAACTCATTGGCACGTACCATAAGGTATAATAAAGGTGCGCTCACTTGGTCGCTCGAACCCTTGAGAGGGGAGACCTAGTTGTGGGCAATCCTTCGCCAACGAGAGTCTTTGTTTACACTCCTGCAAACCCACACGTAGACCGGAGTTGTATGACCTATAGCAACTATTTCCTTATGCTTATGAACAATCCTCATTTGGATGCAGTTGGACTTCTTGTCAGAAATGCGAACTTGTTGGGCCATTTAAACTGGGACGAGTTCATATCCTATGACAATTAGGCCAAAAGCTTCTGAAATGTCGATGGGCCACTCTGTAGAAATTATTGCTTTATGCTTGAATTATCTCTTTATGCTTGTATTTAGGGACCATCATCATTTGGATGCAGTTGAACTTCTTGTAAGAAATACGAACTTGTTAGGCCATTTAAACTGAGATGAGTCCGTATCCTATGACAATTGGGCTAAAAGTTTTTAAAATGCTGATGGGACATCCTGTGATTGGGCCCCTTATCATTTGAAGTTATTTAGCCATGTTATCGCAAAAGTGTAAACCTGTTGGGCCTTTTTAACTGGGACAAGTTTGCACCGCGCAATAGTATGGTTGAATGCTTTAAAATAGTAATGGGCCGACTTATAAATCTCATACATCGCACACATCTCATGCATCTCATGCATACATGCATCATGTTAACCATGTGTCTTAAAAGCCATCATAGATATCCGTTGGGTTAAAAAGGAAAAAAAGATTTGTCAAAGAGAGTTTAGCAAACATGGATATCGGGAAAAGTAAGTCGAGAAACAGAAAATTTTATGGTAAGGATAGAAAGACCATGGTGGGCCCAAAAAAAAAGAAAAAATGAAAAATGAAAAAATTGTTTGTTTTTAGTCCTTAATAGTTAGACATAAGTCTAATGATGAAATCGCTTGCTTTAGGGTGAAATCCTAGAAACGATAAACTCTTGATGTGCTTTTATCTGATACTTTAAGTGATTGATCTATGTTAAACTCGTAAACATTTCACTATAGGTTCTTAGCGGTGAAAACCTGAGCAGTTGGCAAGGTGACTAGTTGAAGAAATTGTAGGTCGGTGAATGACCGTTTGCTTAGATGTCTATCTTGATTTGCTTATGTTATGATGTGTAGTATGGTTGAAAATGAAAGAAAATTCTCTAAAGAAAATAATTGAACTACCTATAACCGGTAAGCGTGAAGCTACCCATGGGCGAGTATTAGGACCACCATGAGGAGAAATGCTACCTTAAAGGGTAGGAGTGTTGACAAAAAAAAAAAAAAGAAAGAAAAAAAAAAAAAAAGAAAAGAAAAGAAAAAAGAAGTTCAAAACGAAAGAAAAAAAGAGAGAGACAAAAGAGAAAGAAAACCATACCACATTGAGCACAGAAAAGCAACTGCAAGCATAATTGAGACATCTAGGTCGGTTTGACCCATCGATCCCAATTTTTTGACGAAATCATTGAGTTGGCTCACCTGGGGATGAATCTGCAAAGGAACCTCTGCACACACACACTTTGAGTCTAGCTTAGATCATTTATTCAAAGACTTGGATTTGAGTTGCGTTGAATGTTTTGAAGGTTCTCTGGTTTCAATACTGGGCATTCTTTGAGGACTATAATATGTGTAGCTATTGGGACTATTTCGTAGCATGTGATATAGTATGATGATATGGAATGCCACATCACGTGGTTCACCTTGACCTATTACAAGCAGCGGAGAGCAGAAAGCTAAATCAAGACTGGGGGCGACCAGTCTACCACCCCGCAAATAAGGGGAACAACGAGATCTTGAGTCATGGGACCAAAGGAAACTGAGCAATTACCAGAAGAGAATTGACAGAAAGAAACTGTAAGCAGGCCCCGGGGGCGACCGAAGACAGTTATAGGCAAGAAGCACCGAGGAGAACAATGAAGACCTAACCCATCGGAATAGGAAATACATCCATGCATACATGCATACACGTAACACACTTGCATTCCTTTTCTGTGTTTGTTCTGTTTTGTATTCACATGTTTTAAAAAGAAGGAGAAATGGGCAAATGTAAGCCAACCAGAAACAGCAACATAGCATCATCAGTTTCGGGAATGAATCCCAGGGTCGAGGCCCACATCAGTATCAGTCTGGGGGCGAGGCCCACATCCGTATCAGTTTAGGGCGAGGCACATATCAGTATCAGTCTGGAGGCGAGGCCCACATCAGTATCTGTTTGGGGCAAGGCCCATATCAGTATCAGTCTAGGGGCGAAGCCCACATCAGTATCAGTCCGGGGGCGAGGCCCATGTCAGTATCAGTCTGGGGGCGAGGCCCACACCAGTATCAGTCTAGGGGCGAGGCCCACATCAGTATCAGTCTGGGGGCGAGACCCACATCAGCATCAGTTTTGGGGATGAGTCACAGGGTCGAGGCCCACATCAGTATCAATCTGGGGGTGAGGCCCACATCAGTATCAGTTTGGGGGCGAGGCCCACATCAGTATCAGTTCAGGGTAAGGCCCACACATCATCAGTGTCAGTTTTGGGGATGCGTCCCAGGGTCGAGGCCCACATCAGTATCAGTTTTGGGGATGAGTCTCAGGGTTGAGGCCCACACATCATCAGAAAGTCGGGAATGACACTCCGAGAATAGAGCACAGTTCGAGAATGAACAAGCCGGGAATGGTACTCCGAGAATGGAGCACAGTTCGAGAATGAACAAGCCGGGAATGGCACTCCGAGAATAGAGCACAGTTCGAGAATGAACAAGCCGGGAATGGCACTCCGAGAATGAAGCACAGTTCGAGAATGAACAAGCCGGGGATGGCACTCCGAGAATGGAGCACAGTTCGAGAATTAACAAGCCGGGAATGGCACTCCGAGAATGGAGCACAGTTCGAGAATGAACAAGCCGGGGATGGCACTCCGAGAATGGAGCACAGTTCGAGAATGAACAAGCCGAGAATGGAAATCCGAGAATGGAGCAAGGTTCGAGAATGAACAAGTCGAAAATAGCACTCCAAGAATGGAGCAAGGTTCGGGAATGAACAAAGCTGAGAATGGCACTCCGAGAATGGAGCACGGTTCGGGAATGAACAAACCGGGAATGGCATTCCGAGAATGGAGAAAGGTTCGAGAATGGACCACATCACAGTAACGGTTCAGGAATGGACCACCTCACAGTAACGGTTCGGGAATGGACCACCTCACAGTAACGGTTCGGGAATGGACCACCTCACACAGTAACGGTTCGGGAATAGACCACCGCACAGCGTGGTTCGAGAATGAACCATCACATTATCAGTATTAGTCTTGCCAGGTATGACACTCTAGGGGCGAGGCCCACATCAACATCAATATTAGTCTTGCCGGGTATGGCACTCTGGGGGCGAGGCCTACATCATTATTAGTGTTGCCGGGTATGGAACTCTGGGGGCGAGGCCCACATCATTACTAGTATCAGTTCTGCCGGGTATGACACTCCGGGTATGGAGATACAGCATCAGTTCTGCCGAGTATGGCACTCCGAGTATAGAGACACAGCATCAGCTCTGCCGGGTATGGCACTCCGGGTATGGACATACAACATCAGTTCTGCGGGGTTTAGCACTCCGGGTATGGAGACATCAGTATCAGTTTTTCCGGGTATGGCACTCCGGGTATGGAGACACAACATCAGTTTTGCCGAGTATGGCACTCTGGGTATGGAGACACATCAACACTAGTATCAGTCTTGCCGGGTAGGGCACTCTGGGGGCGAGGCCCACATCATTATCGGTATCAGTCTTGCTAGGTATGGCACTTTGGGGGCGAGGCCCATATCAAAATCAGCATCAGTTTTGCCAGGTACGGCACTCCGGGTATGAAGATATCTCTGCGGCACTCTAGGTATGGAGACGCAACTGCGACACCTCGGGTATGGGGTTTAGCACGCCAGGTACGACACTCCGGGTATGGAGATATCACTGCGGCACTCTAGGTATGGAGACGCAATTGCGACACCTCGGGTATGGGGTTTAGCACGCCAGGTACGACACTCCGGGTATAGAGATATCACTGCGGCACTCTAGGTATGGAGACGCAACTGCGACACCTCATGTATGGGTTTTAGCATGCCAGGTACGACACTCCGGGTATGTAGACACTATTGCGACACTCTGGGTATGGAGACGCAACTGCGACACCTCGGGTATGGGGTTTAGCATGCCAGGTACGGCACTCCGAGTATGGAGACACTATTGCGACACTCTGGGTATGGAGACGCAACCATGAGGCCTCGGGTATGGGGTTTAGCATGTCAGGTACGACACTTCGGGTATGGAGACATTACTGCGACACTCTACATATGGAGACGCAACCGCGACACCTCGGGTATGGGTTTTAGCATGCTAGGTACGGCATTCCGGGTATGGAGACATTACTGCAACGCTCTGGGTATGGAGACGCAACCGCGACACCTCGGGTATGGGTTTTAGCATGCTAGGTACGGCATTCCGGGTATGGAGACATTACTGCAACGCTCTGGGTATGGAGACGCAACCGGGACACCTCGGGTATGGGGTTTAGCACGCCAGGTATGGCACAACCAAATCAACACCGTTCGAAGCAACAGGCAAGTCAGGTGGCAGTTGGCGAGCCAGGTAAGTAAAAATGCATTGCACAAACTTTGATAGGACTATCATTGTCACACACTACACAAGTCCCATCAAAGTGGGGGCGACTGTAGGCACTGCATTTTTGCATGTAAGTCCCGATGATGAGTCTCGTACGGAGGCACTACCTTTTAAGTCGCGGAAGTCGCGGGAAACAGACGTCGGAATGGAAGGGTCAAGAATTGATATTTTTGTGGATTTAATTCGCTCGTTTAAGCTTCGGGTTCGCTCGTTCGGTCTCAGTTTTAAAATTTATCCCCGGCCCAAACCAAACCTAGTTTCACCTCTCACCAAAACACAAACACCAAATAAACCCATGCACCTCACGCCTCTCCCCCATTCACAAAACAAAACAAACCCTAAAAGACCAAACAAAAACCAATAAACAAAGAGAACCACACCAATCACAAACAAACAAAAAAAACCCATTCCTACACCCATAATCCCCACGTGAAACAACCACTCAACAAAGCCACCAATTCCTTCACAAACAAAACAAACAAATACTAAACAACAAAAAACCGAACACAAATAAACAAAGACCAAACACTAACCAACAAATCAACAAACCCATCTTCTCAAATAAGCCCATGCACCCTCCATGCATTTAACCCTCTCCCACGTAAACAACAAGTCACAAACAAACACAAACACATGCAACACCCATAACTACCCATGTAAACACCCATGACCACCCATGCATAACCCATAACACCACATTCACCTCCACTCCCCTATAAAAAGAAACCATAACCAAAGCCACAAGCCCTGTCTAGCTCATTCACAAAAAACACCACAAAATACCCTTGCATTGCATTCCCAAAACAGAAACAAAGTAGCCTTTGCACTTCACGCCAACTAGCTCTCACTGCAGCCCCCTAAAGCCACGCAAACCAGCCCTCATTCTGCCCTTGCACTTCACGCCAACTAGCCCTCACTGCAGCCCTCTAAAGCCACGCAAACCAGCCATCATTCTGCCCCCTTAAACTCACGCAAACCAGCCCTCATTCTGCCCCTTAAACTCACGCAGATCAGCCCTTCATTCTGCCTCCCTTATTCACATAAAACAGCCCCTGAAGTTGTCCCGACAACCACCAAAAACTGCACCAAAAATAACCCCATACTACTGAAAAAGAATACCTACAAACAGCCCCTAAAAAATGCAAAAACTGCCATTCAAACTACATCAACATCACCAAAAATCTGCACTAAAAAACTACTTGAAAACACCGCAAAACAGTCCCTAAAATATGCACTACATTACCGAAAATTTGGCCCTGAAATATTCCAGAATTTGCCCCAAAACCGCACCTCAAAACACCGCGAAACAGTCCCGTATTATCGTAAAACAGTAAGCTTAAATCGTGACCAGAAATCGCAGCGAAATGGAGTGAAAACAGCGACCCGAACAGTGAAACAGCGAAGGAAAATGTCGAACCAGTGAACTGGAGGAGTTGCGGAGTATCAACCCTTCCGACGACCATACACCGTAATTTCGAGAAACGACAAAAGAGGTTAGACCTGAGGGCACCCATTTTATTTATTATCATTTATTTTTAGTTATTTAGTTATTTTATTTCGCATGAGAATTATGAATTGGTGTATGATGTGATCCTGGGTGAACGGAATATGTGTTCTCTTTTGCGGTATATCGGATGGAAACCCGGACATAAATTCCGTAGCCGAATCTGAATGGACGGTATTGTGGTTTGCACTCGGGATACAATGGCACGTACCACTTGAGAGATACACGTATTTCGTTTCATCCAACCTTGTATTCAAGCATGATTTAGCCGTTAGTAAGTTATTTATTTCTTAAGTATGATTAGGTCATTAGTACATTACTTCTTTAAGAATGATTTACTTATTTACCTTTCGTAATATGAATTTAATTTACGTTATGTTTAGATCGTTATTTATTCAACATGTTTATTGTGTGATATCGTATGTTTGCCGTTGTGATAATTACTTTCAAAGCATGCAAACTTAGACTATGATTTACTTTAATGAATGCGAACTAGATTTAAGTTACTCTTGAGCATATATGTAGCGTAGACCTAGTTAAATTATTGCACAAATCCGTTCATTACAAGTGACATAAGTAATGGACCATTCCGAACCCAACGGTTTGAGGTCTTCCCTTGCGAGGGGTGAGTGCGGCCTTAAATCATGATCCCGATTCACACCGGGTGGCGACTCCATTTTATTCTCCGGTTTAGTCCCCCGCGGGCTACTCCGTACTCCCAACCGGGCCGCGAGCCCGGAATAGCGTCGCCGATTTCTGTGTCCTACACAAAGACAAACTTAGTAAAAGATGAGAAAACACACAGACAAAACAGAGGATTTAATGTGGTTCAGCGGAATGGATTCAACCTACGTCCACAGACACAAGGGAAAATGAATTTTTATAACGTTGACGAGGTTTGACCGACCTGCACTAACTCTTGCTTACAAAAGGCTTTTTGCTCTCTTTTACAAGTGAGAAATAAAATTAGCTCACCAAAAATCCTCCTTTAAATGAGTTCTCAACCCCTCTTTATATAGTGCGTCTGAATCCACTGGTCCACCGCCTATGACATCAGCTCATTTCACATGTCATCATTGCAGTAGCAACTCTCCTTAGCTTCTCGCAATTTGGCATCGGCCTATGGCGGTTCTGCTCTGCCACCTACCTCTCACTACACTGACCTATGGCAGCCTATGACGTCTTTGCTCTGTCACATTTCTATCACTGCACCGGCCTATGACGGCTGGCAGAAACTACTTTTGATGAGAACCGTTGTTTTTCTCATATGAGAGCTCGAGATACTACAAACCATTCCCCGGTCCCCAGGCTGGTGTACCGAGGCGAATGGCCACCTTGGGTCCAAGTTTTTTGTTGAATCTGATATCTTCTCATCAGGTTAGGTATGATATGCTGAGCCGATCCTCATTCTGACACGAGGCTCTGAATGCCGAGGCTGACCTGACCACCTCGGGTCAATCAATCTTCACAAATGTTCCAGTGCTGTCGAATCTGATATTTTCTTATCCTCTAGTTCTGCCTTCGGTTGCCTCCCTGCACCACGGGCTTTCATATGCTAAGTGTAACCCCCATGTAGGGCTTACGTTGCTTTGACTTGATCATATCGTCACCATCCCCCCCCCCCCGTCCTACAATGTTGGACAACTGAAACAACAGCCATCCTGCCCTACTGAGTGGGTCGGGTCTGAGGCCTTTATTCTCATTCGCTTTTCTGAACAGCTTGACACCTCGGGTTGGGTATCAAATGGAAACCCTATCCTGGTCTACTTATTAGACCAGGTGCCCATGAATTTTTGAAAATAGAATTCCCCTTTACACCCTTAGGTAGGGGTGGGCGCGGTTCGGTTTGGTTTGGTTTTTGCTAAAAACCAAACCAAACCATATTTGACGGTCCGGTTTTTTTACCTCTCAAACCAAACCATTAAATAACGGTTTGGTTCGGATTGAAAAATTTTTTAAACCAGCGGTTTACCAATTGGTTCGGTTCAGTTTACGGATTATTCTACTTAAAATAAATTTTCATCCAATTAGGTGAAGACAAACAAAAAAAAAAAAAAAAAAAAAAAAAACTAGTCACAATCTTGTAAATTAAGGTCAAAACTAGCCACAATCATCATGTTTATACATGGTGAAATGAAATGACACACTCAAAAGCAAAAGGGTTTGCTAGATATATAGTTTCAGAAAGAAGAGTACGTACCAATGACAGATGCATACGAGACTATTTTTTTTTTTTGAAAAACAGGATTGTAGTGTCGTGAATGTGCATATCTGAGATAAACCAAAAGTAAAACAAACAAGAGAGTGTTTAGGGTTGAAACTTGATGAGTGGTAATTATATCACTATTTCCCACTCATTTGACCTAATATTTTGTATAGTTTCTTGAGTTTTGTGAATATTTTGATGTGTTTTGTGTTATTTTGCAGATAAATAAAGTTTCAGGACTTTCTGGAGGTGATTTGGGGCTAAAACAGTGAAAACGGACGAAAATGGCATTTTGGTCATTTCGCGCGTCACGACGCGCGAGCCTTTGGCGTCGCGATGCCTAACGTACGCCGAACAGTACTAACATGCGCGAGGTCCACAAGTCAGAATCTGAGAAAAGTTTGACTTTGCTAACGTGCACCGTGCCACGTGTCACCATCACAGCCAATCTGCTAACGTGCACCGTGCCACGTGTCATCATCATACGGTGCCGAAAATCACCATCGCCACGTGTCGCCACGTGTCACTCCACCTGTCAGCCACGTCATCATCCACATCACCAGTTGACCGAGTCAAAATGCCACATCATCGCCACGTCATCATCAACCAATCACAGCGTGCCACGTGTCACAATTTTATGGTGCCGACAGTCCCTTTCGCCACGTGTCACCACATCAGCGCCACGTCAGCATCTATTATTGGCTCACTTATCCGAAATCGACACGTGGCGGATAAGAATCTTAGCCGACCAATCAGAAGCTGCCACGTGTCGTAATAATTGAGATCTCAGCCGCCTTGCCACGTGTCACCTTATCTCTTTATCCAGAATCGCCACGTGTCAAGCCCTCAACATGCCACGATAAAAAGTGCTGGCGTCGCGACGCTGGAGGCCTACCCGGGTCTATAAATTGAGCTCGAGATTTCAGTTTTAGATGTACCATTCTCTCTGAATTCTCTGATGTAAATAGGGAGTTTTCTATCTAGTTTCTTTTAATTTTAGTTTTGTAATTAATTTTAATTACGTTCTGTAATAATAGTAATTTACTTTCTTTACTTTTTACAGTTTTAACTATTCACTATGAGGAGGTAACTTCCCCCTGCTAGGGTGAAAGGTAATTCTTTTACTATTGCTATTTAGATTAATCTCCCTTAAATATAATATATTCACTATTTAAAATTTGACTTAAAAAGGATACCTCCAGATTGGTCGGTTGCTAATTCATTTCATTAGGGATGGCTTGAGTAAGGAGTCTTTGGATGATATATCTAAAACTCTTGAGACGTATCCAAGTGGATATGTGTATCACGAAATTCGTGTGTTATATGCACAATTTCAAAAAGAAATACAGCACTTAAGTCTTGGGAATCTGACTCAAAAAGACCCTGTTTGCCAATTTATAAGAAAATTGGATGGGAAGCTTGTCCCTGACGCATAGACGTCAATCAAGCCGCTAACTTTCTTGTACATATTATATCTCTTTGTCTTTTCCTAATAATTGTAATTTGTTTTGTTGTTTTCTTTTACTTTCTCCGACAGGATCCAGACTTTTTTGACTATCACGATTTATTTTACTGTTTAACTAATAATTGTCATTTGGCAGGTACTAGTGCTATTATTTTACTCACCCTTTTCATGTGTTATAAATTCAACTCATCATTGCACTTTTGAAGACATACAGAGTAAAACATGGAAGCCACTTCAAGAAGACGAGTTGAAAACATCTGTGTGTTTCGCGGTACTAGTGTTGGTATTAAGCCACAATACATAGAAGCAACACATGATTTGGGTAGAGTCTTAGCTGCAAGGAATATGCACTTAGTATATGGCGGAGGCAATCTTGGACTAATGGGGATCGTTTCAAAAGCTGTACAAGAAGGAGGCAGTCACGTTTTGGGAATCATCCCAAAACCCTTGGCGGAGGCAAATCTTATTGGACCATCAAACGGAGAGGAACTGATCGTGCCAGGTATGTCTGAACGATTGGTAGAAATGATTAACCGTGCTGATGCTTTTATTGTTTTGCCAGGTGGCTTGGGCACATTGGAGGAAATTTTTATAGTGCTATCTTGGGCAAACCTGAACATACACCAGAAACCGCTTAGACTGTACAACGTTGAAGGATTTTATGATTTTCTTTGTGTGTTTCTTGATGATGCTCGGAGAAATGGGTTCGTGTCAAAACCTATGAAAGAACTCCTCTTTACTGCCAGAACTGCTCCGGATCTAATTGACCAACTCTTAGCCTATGAACCACAAGTTGACCCTATCCTTTCAAAGATAAATTGGTCTGAGGACGATCGTGGTAAGAGGCGTCGGATTAATCTGGATCTTAACCTTTAATTTCCTGTAGAATTTCAGCTAACCAGATATTATCTTCTAAACTCTTCTTCTACTGTTTAAGACATTGGGGACAATGTCTCATTTAGGTTTGGGGGAGGGAATTAGTTGATCAGTATCTTATTTTTAGTTTGTGTGTTGTCTTTATTTTTAGTCCAAAATTTTTCGAAAAAAAATAAAATTGAAAAATTTTCAAAAATTACAAAAATATTTTGTTTTTGTCTTTTTATTTTGACTAAAAATGTGAAATTGGTAAGAGATAACTGAGTAAGGAGTTTCCACTCCTGAGACGTATCTCAAATCATTTTTGAAACAAGTTAGTTTTTGTTTATTTCATTTTAAATTATTTAATTTGTGAATTCTCCATAATAGTGACTAAAATGGATCTTCATATGCTCAGTTGGCAGGTATTATCAACATGCATAGTAACATACATACATGAGCTAAAATTGAAAAGTTTGTAATATTCAGTGCTCTAGTTTAATTGGAGGAAACATCTCAAAAAGCAATGGAGTAAAAAAAAATTCTGAGATCCGAGTTATTAAGTCTGTAAGGGTGTTTTAACACTTAGTGCCCTAAAGCCAACTGGTTTGGGAGTCACTGGCCCAAAGCTCGCTACATGGATCAAGGATGTTGCAAAAATATATATATCTGAAGTCTGAGTAATTAAGTCCGTAGGGGTGTCTTAACACCTGGTGCCCTAAAGCCAACTGGTTTGGGAGCCACCGACCCAACACTCGCTACATAAACGGAAGATATTGTATATAAATAAATAAAAAATCAAAAATCAAAGAAAAAATAAGAAAAATCAGAAAAATTATTCCATTGCTACAAAAAGGTGTAAAATCTGATAGAACTTTAGGACAAAAATATTACTCTCTTATCAACTGCACTTATACTGTTGTGGGCAAAAATGAGTTGATTATTATTTTGTTGGCTGTGAATATGGAGAATGGTAAAAATAATAGGAGAATTTACTTATTCAGTAATTTAGAAAGAAAGAAAACAACTAGTAACTTGGAGTAGAAGTTTCACCTGATTAGTCACTAACTTATTTATTCTCTTTTCGCTTGTCTTTTTGCTTTTGTGTGCATTAGTTTTTACTACCTTTTTACTTTTGTAAAATGTTTATGGGTATCATTACTGTAAACCCTCACGAGACTACAACTCGTCCACTAGGGACACCTAGGGGTTTAAAGGCTTGTTGCATACGCTAAATGCAACCGTGATCCCTACGAAAGTGGCTTAGCTAAATTTTATTTTAAAGATGTTTATGTTATTCTATGTTTTGCTCGAGGACTAGCAAAATATTAGGTTTGGGGGTGTGATGAGTGGTAATTATATCACTATTTCCCACTCATTTGACCTAATATTTTGTATAGTTTCTTGAGTTTTGTGAATATTTTGATGTGTTTTGTGTTATTTTGTAGATAAATAAAGTTTCAGGACTTTCTGGAGGTGATTTGGGGCCAAAACAGTGAAAACAGACGAAAAGGCATTTTGGTCATTTCGCGCGTCGCGACGCCTAACGTACGCCGAACAGTGCTAACGTGCGCCGGGTCCACAAATCAGAATCTAAGAAAAGTTTGACTTTGCTAACGTGCGTCGTGCCACGTGTCACCATCATAGCCGATCTGCTAACGTGCGTCGTGCCACATGTCATCATCCTACGGTGCCGACAGTCGCCATCGCCACGTGTCGCCACATGTCACTCCACCTGTCAGCCACGTCATCGTCCACATCACCGGTTGACCGAGTCAAAATGCCACATCATCGCCACGTTATCATCAACCAATCACAGCGTGCCATGTGTCGCAATTCTATGGTGCCGACAGTCCCTTTCGCCACATGTCGCCACGTCAGCATCTATTATTGGCTCACTTATCCGAAATCGACACGTGGCAGATAAGAATTTGAGCTGACCAATCAGAAGCCACCACGTGTCGCAATAATTGAGATCTCAGCGGCCTTGCCACGTGTCGCCTTATCTCATTATCAAGAATCACCACGTGTCAAGCCCTCAGCATGCCACGACAAAAAGTGTTGGCGTCGCGACGCCAAAGGCTTTGGCGTCGCGACGATGGAGGCCTACCGGGGTTTATAAATTGAGCTCGAGATTTCAGTTTTAGATGTATCATTCTCTCTGAATTCTCTGATGTAAATAGGGAGTTTTCTATCTAGTTTCTTTTAATTTTTAGTTTTGTAATTAATTTTAATTACGTTCTGTAATAATAGTAATTTACTTTCTTTACTTTTTACAGTTTTAACTATTCACCATGAGGAGGTAACTTCCCCCTGCTATGGTGAAATGTAATTCTTTTACTATTACTATTTAGATTAATCTCCCTTAAATATAATATATTCACTATTTAAAATTTGACTTAAAAAGGATACCGCCAGATTGGTCGGTTGGTAATTCATTTTAATCTGGTTAAACCTGACTAATCAAGGATACCGCCAGATTGGTCGGTTGGTAATTAAATTTTCTTACCGCCTATATGGCAGGTTTATTTTGTTCCGCCTTTATGGCTGGTTGGACTTAATTTGACTTAATAAGGTCACCGCCTATATGGACGGTTGGTAAAATAATCACAAGTTAATATATTATATTAAGGGAGATATCTAAATAGTAATTAGTAAAAGTTGATCTTTTTACCTTACCATTTTATTTTATTGTAATTTACTTTTCAGCTTTTACTTTACCGCAATTACTTTTCAGCATTTTTATTTTATGTCTTTTACTTTCAAGTTTTTACTAGCCCTAGTTATGTGTTGTAACTAAATTAGTTATTTGGGGTTGTGATGACTCTTAATATCACCGGTTTATAAGGGGTTATTTTATAGTTTGGGTAATTTAAAGGTTTACTTATTAAGTCTTAAGCCTAATACGTCTTGTTAATTGGCCACTAATAAGATTGATCTGGTAAATCTAAAATGAACTAGTCATAGGGATTTTAGGTTTCAGCCTTAGACTTAATAGCCCACGATCTTCCTTGAGGATAGATAACCCTTTAATAGATTTCCTTACAGGATAGACATATACATGTCGGGCGGGGGTAGCGATAATTGGAACTTAAACTTAATGAATCCAGATAATTTGGTTGACATAGACATATGGTTCAATTGGGTTAAACTGGGTATTTGTGTCTGACCATCGACAGAGGCTTTCGCATAATTTAGTGTTCCAGGTTAGTAAATCGATTATTAAACAAACATAAAATAACCACTTCATCTTTAAAATGATATTGGAAGAAATCATAACCCTAGATAGTTTTTAATATTGAATTTTCTTAAGGAAAAACCCACCTTAAGACCCCTGTACTCTCAATGTTTTTTACATTGCACCCCTGTACTAAATTTTCTACACATTGCACCCCTACACTCTCAAAAAATTGATATTCCACCCTTATTTTAACGGCAAGTTAACAGAGTTGAGAAATATTATGACATCACCCACCCTTATTTCGGATTGGACCGAGCAAATTTTTTTACTTTGAAGTTATGCTAGGGCGCATAACTATATGTTAGGGCGCATAAATATTATGCTCCTTCTGATACATTCAAAAATCCAACTAATTTATTGCAAAAATTAGATCAAAACTACGATCTTGGAGTGTTATTAATGAACAACAAAAAACAAACAAAGATGCTTCACGGCTATCAGACACCATTCCTAAAGAATGACAACGAGTATTACATGTCATGCGTGCACATTTATAGCAAACACTCATTTTTTTAGCTCTTCTCTTTTTAGCATAGGTGTTTCTTCCTAAACCAGGCAGATATGACACAAATAAGGGTGGGTGATGTCAGAATATTTCTCAACTCTGTTAACTTGCCGTTAAAATAAGGGTGGAATGTCAAATTTTTTAGAGTGCAGGGGTGCAATGTGTAGAAAATTTAGTATAATGGTGCAATGTAAAAAACATTGAGAGTACAGGGGTGCAATGTGTAGAAAATTTAGTACATGGGTGCAATGTAAAAAACATTGAGAGTACATGGGCCTCAATGTGGGTTTTTCCTTTTCTTAAATCTACTTTCGAACAATTTTATTTACTTATTTTTAAATTTAAAATCTTCACCATTTCAAATCAATCAAACAACCTGTTAGATACTAGTAATCATTTGACCTCATAAAATTAATAGCTTAGGTATTAAGTCATCGTGTGATCGATATTTTTATACTACTTGTACGATACGTACGCTTGCGTTATACGTGTGTGTTTACGCTGGTCAAAACTTAAGCCGTAGGAGAGGATATTACATTAAAGTCATCACACAATAAAAGTACTTAAGCAACTATAAGAAAGAATCAGTCCTCGACATGATTTGCACTGCTTAAAAAAAACAGCCAATTGGTGTACATAAAATTCGCTGAGGGATTTACCTTGACATGAACTTTATTAACTATTCAATATGCAAAAATAAGAGTAAATACATTTTAATAGGCATATAAATTAAAAATTGTACACATGTGCTCAACATAAAAAAGAATATAGATCAAGTAATTTATTATCCTAAGAGGATTCCTCAAAATTGGATTTAAACATCTGGTAAGGAACCTGCCCTTTCATTAACTCTGGTCCTTAAGAAATAAGGATATCATGAAATATGCATACTCATAGAATAAACAGAAAAAGAAAGGAAGGAAAAAAAAAAATCCCTAAATGATTAATAAAATAAAGTTTCTATCTTGACACAACTTCATGATTAAGGCCCAAATGCATAAATAATCATAAGAGAAAAAGAAAATTTCAAGGTAACTTATACCTTTCCAAATAGTTCAGGAAGTCTGTTTGGCTCAACAAAAGTGTAAGGAAGAAGCTTAAATATTTCTTGTGCACCAATAGAAATTGCGGGAAATTAAGTTATCTGTAAGTTCACATATTAAATTTTAAAAGAACACTGTAAATCATCAATATACGTCCACAATGGTTAATTTTGTTGAATGTTCGATCAATGCATTCAAGTTGAATTGGGAAAAAGAAATGAGCAGAATGCAACATTACAGTACCATTTCCAGAACTAGTGAATATAAAGACGAGAGGACAGATTCTTGATGGCAATCCCAGAGTTTCCTTCTCTTCCCCCACAAAAATTACTGCAGCCTTAGCAGCAACCAAAGAAGAATACATATATGATGCTGCAGAGAAGAGTGATGAGCGGCAGCGAGAGAGAGATTGAGAGATGAGTGGCTGAGGATCAGTAGGGTTTTTTTATTATTATTATAACGGTTCGGTTCGGTTTAACAGGTGTGGTTCGGATTAGCACCTGAACCGAACCATAAACCGTTTGGGGTGAGCCAATCCGAACTGCAAACCGAACCGTTAAAAAAAATCTTAAATTCAGTCCGATTTGATTCGGTTTGTGGTCTGATTCGGTTCGGTCGGTTTTTTTGCCCACCCTTATTCTTAGGGATATTAGGGCCCAAAAATCATCATATTGTGCTCACATTTTCAATCGGTCAATTTTTGACAATTCACGTGGCAGATAATTTCAAAGTTTTCACAAAATGAAAACGTTCTCGGGCAAAGAAATTCATTACAAATCCTAGAAAAATAGGAAAACATTACACGAGTCATAATATTATCCTAGTAGATGGAATTAGTAATTTTACGTAAATCCAAGGTCAATCAAAACGTACAGAAATGTAGTTGTTGCCTACGTGTCTTTTCCTTGCCTTCGCTGCCTAAAATTTCCGTCCTACTTGGCGAGATAGTATATCATGTTTCGGGTGTATATGTCACCTCTCTCACAGCAGTTGGGTCTCACACAGTTGTGGAACTCATCTATCGTGAGAGAGATGATATATACACCCAAAGATAATATAATTTTTCCTACTTGGCGCACACATTAAGAGAGAAAATCACATAAAATCTCAAATTTTGGTTGAATTCATAGTATGAAAATACTTTGAATAAAAAGTCGAGTCAGCATTTAGAATGCAATTTTTCTAAATCCTGATTTTTCACCTTAAAATCGTGAATTTTGATCAAATTTTAAGATCATAATAATTCAGGATGAATTTACATTATCATCGAAGATTTATAACGATAATAGAATCAAAATTCATAAATCTATGTACTTATTAGGTATGGTAAAAGTTATAGTGGAAATCCGCTATGTCAGAGACCTGGAGTAATTTTATTTTTTATTTTTATTTTTATATATATTTTAGTTGGAAAAATTGGGTGTAGGTATTAGTATCGAAAAGGAATTAAAAGATTTACAAATAAAATTTACAGACATATTAATTGAACGAGCCGAATATCAATATCGGTATTTTCATATTATATTCGACTCATTGTCATCTTTAGTACTGATTGATTGTCATTTCTTCACACCACACCCTTAGAAATTACCTAGAACAGGAATTAAAAATTTCAAAAATTCAAAAAATTCTACCATTACCTACTAAATGTGAAGAAATAAAATAACAAATATCTATGTTGATGATGTTTTCAGGCACTATAACATTAAGACAGCATGACGAGGACAGAAGGGTAATTCCCTGACTGGTTGAGATCATCAAGCCGACCCGACCACAACATGTGAAGACCGACCACTTTGGTTCGGATGACCGAGCACTTTAAGGTCGGCAGGAACACTCTCAGCATAAAAGACTGGCATGACCGACCACATAAAGACCGACCACACGGCGAGACGTATTCAAGATGACGACACCCCCGTTCTTGCGGATAAGATAAGCAGATTATCCTACTCTCACAAGGAAATGAAGTCAGAATCCGAAAAGGAATAAGAAAAGAGAAGGGAGAATCGGACTAGGAATCCTTACAAGGAAAGAAGACTAAAGTTCAACTAGGATTTCTTATGCAAATAAGAGTCTGATTTCTGTATTATTATAAATAGGAGGACAGAGTATGTGTAAAAATATCATCAAATCATCAACAAAAACTAGTGATCTGAATCTTCAAGCTCTGACTTGTAGAGATCTGAGAAGAGTGTTTAAGTAATAAAAGTACCATCCCTTTTGTGTCCGTGGACGTAGGTCGGATCCAAATCCACCGAACCACGTTAAATCTCCTTGTTGTTTGGTGTGTTTGTCTGTTTTTCGCTAAATTTGCCTTTGGTCCCCCATAACCAAACAAATTCACTATTGAATGAGGATTTTCTCGGGAGTGATATTCCAGTATTGCCCTGAGACCAAAATCAGCCGTCAACAGTTGGCGCCATCTGTGGGGAACTCAACAAAAAGCAACTCGCGTAGTAAGACAATGGCGGAAGACGGAAGCCACCAACCATCAGGGGGCTCGGCTGCAGATTGGATGGAGAAGGTTGAGGAGAACCTTAGGAAAGAAATGGAGGAAAGCCGAACTCTGCTAAAAACCATAGTAGACCGTTTGGAAAGGATAGAAGGAGCACACGATGGAAAATTCGAGGCCGGGACTAGCCGACGAAGGAACGACATAGCAGAAGGAAAGAGAATTGTCGATATAAGTGAGGACGACAGACCCCGGAGGAGGGACCCTTACAGGGTGAGATCTGTAATGGTCCAGGGAGATTCCCGGACCGAGGACACGTGAGAGGAAGAGAGTGACAAATCGTCACCAGACCCCTCCTATGATAGCCTTCGCAACACCCGGCGAAAGGAGAAAGAATATGACGAAGAAGTACGAGAAGATACCGGCCACGAGAAGCACCTCCCCCGGGATAACAGAAAGAAAGAAGACCACAAGAGGAGGAATGGAACCAAAGATAGCAGCATGAAATCTTGGCTGCGAGAAGAGCTGGTCAAATGAGGAGTATATCCCAATGCAAACAGAGGGGATGTCCAGGACGGCAAAGATGAGTCCCCCCTCACAGAAGAAATAAAATCAGAGAAATTCCCAAAAAGATTCAGCATGCCGACCATGACATCATACAAGGGCCATACCGATCCCAAAACTCACATTGAAGGTTTCGTCCTACTAATGGAGGTGCAAGGGGTAACAAGGGACGCCATCTGCAAAGTGTTCCCCTTAACTCTAGCCGGACCGGCCATTCTATGGTATAGAAGCCTAGCCCCAAGAAGCATCAGCAGCTTCGCGCAACTGAGAAAATCATTCATACGACACTTCAAAGGGGCTTGTGTCCACAGGAAAACAATTGGAGAACTAAGGCTTATGAAACAAGGAGACGACGAACCTTTGAAGGTATTTATGGAAAGATACCATAATATGGTACTCGAAGTCGGAGGGTATAATCCCCCGAAGCCCTGGAAAGCTTGAAGGGAGCCTTGAAAGTCGGGAGGCTATGGACCCATCTAAGGATCCAAGACACCCCGGACTACGCCACCGCTCTGGAGGTGGCCCGAAAATTCGTTTTGTTGGAGAACGAGGAGAAAGTATCCCGAAAAGGGAACACCATTAGAGAAAGAACGCAAGGGAGGGTGCCCCCCCGCCGAACAGAAAGAGAATCCAGAAGACCACTCCCGAAGCACAAGTAGTTCAAACCACCTGCACCGAGACAACCAAGAGAGAATGGCGCCGACCCAAGTAAACCATGTGGTCGGGGAAGATGCATACATTCCCCTAAAGAAACCACTAGGGCAAATTGTCATGGAGATCCAGGGGAAAGGCCTCTTAGTAGAACCCGACCAAAGGAGATTCCCCCCGGACAAAAGAAACCAAAAGGCTTATTGTGTACACCACAACTCCAAAGGACATGCAACACGGATGTAAAGATCTGCGAGAGCAAATGGAAGATCTAGCACGAAACAGGTATCTCAACAAATACATTGACCACGAGGTCATGACAGCCAGACAAAGAGCACGTGGTCGCCAAATCAATATCATCGCAGGAGGAAGAACACTGGCCGGAAAACTCTAACCGGTCAAGGAAAGATTACAGCAGAACCCGAGGACCAGATGTCTTAGAAACAGAGCAGGTCACAGGGCTACAGGGAGGCCGGTCGGTACCCATAATGTTCACTGATGAGGATACCCGAGGAGTAAGTTTTCCTCATGACGATGCATTGATAATCAAGGCAATCATCAGCGGGTCAGAGGTAGACAGAATCCTAGTGGACCCCGAGAGCGCAGTTGACATAATTTCCAGAGAAGCACTGGACGACCTAGGGGTAGAATATGCAACCCTGACCAACGATAGCACTCCCTTATACGGTTTTGGAGGATCAACCGTCATCCCACTAGGAAGAATACAGTTAGCAATAACTGTCGGGACACATCCCCGGACCAGGACGATCATGACAGACTTCACTGTAGTAGACTGCATGAACAGTTACCAGGCCATCATCGGGCGACCCTTCATGAAAAACAAAAGCCGCGATGTCCTGCTACCACCTAAAATTGAAATTCCCCACTCGGGAGGGCATTGGAATTGTGTGCGGAAGCCAGAAAACAGCTCGCAGCTGCTTCGCAACTCTCTCACGAGAAACTCTCTGTATCACAGAATACAATCAAAAACGACAAAGGAACCAGGGAGAAGAAGAAGAAGACAGAGGCCCAGGCGCCTGGCCAAACAAGAGTTCTCGACTCGCTACAGCTGAGAAAACCGAGGAGATAGAACTTTACGGAACAAGCCCCGGGATTACAATATGGTCGGTCGGTATCAAACAATGCCCACCAATGAACCAAATATAAAGTTTTTTTCTCGAAGTATCACGCAGAAGAACTGTAAGGAGGACAGTATGTCCCCAAATATGAATAAAACATTTTTCATCCGCTTTCTTAAAAACAAAATTGAAAGCCATATACAAAAAAACAGGGGGCATACTCGACGCCCACTACACAAGAAAGTTAGGCGCCAAGGCCGCTTCAACCAACAGCTCGGGGCTGGACCTCATTCTGCCGAGGTCGTCTTGCTCGGGGTCGGGGTATGTCCCACCGAGTCAGCCCTTCGGACTGGGGATGTAACATTCCCCCAGATCCAAGTGCCTTTCTCAGCTCGGGGTCGAGTACATCCCACCGAGTAAGCCCTTCGGACTGGGGACGTAACATTCCCTCAGTTCCAAGTACCTTTTTCAGCTCGGGGTCGGGTTACGTCCCACCGGGTCATGCCTCATTGGCCTGGGGACGAGACATTCCCCCAGAACCAAGTATCTCTTTAGCTCGGGGTCCTCATGGACATACTCGATACATAGGATCCGTGAGAAGCATAGCACGGGGATGGATGATACCCCTGTGGCGATTGCTTGCTCCAGTGTTACTGAACATAAGGAGGAATATGCCCTTAATGTATCGAACACTCTTTGATCTTCACTTACCCGATGTAATGGATCCGTGGGAAAGCATAGCACGAGGGATGGTGATGCCCCCGGACGATTGTTAGCTCCAGTGATACCGGACCTAAGGAGGAATGTGCCCTTAGTATCCCGGACACTCTTTGATCCATTCATCACCTCGGATCCGCGAGAGACGCAGCACGGGGATGCGTTGTGCCCCTGTAGCGTGTGCCTACTCCAGCGTGGTAAGGAGAGAGGACCCCTCATACAATACACAGGCTCCCCAGTGAATCAACGTGTAGAGGATGTGCCCTTACCAGTCAAACGCTCTTTTTGATCCGAATCTTGGTTCGCCGGGACGCTGAATTGAAAGATTCAGAATTGTGTTTTGGAGACCTCGGGCAGGACGCTATTTTGAGGCATCTATGTTGTTATTCTTTTTGCAAAAAACGTTTTCATGGGATAGGTGCTAAGTCACCCCCGGCTTTTGATTTTATTTCCCGAAACTCGTTTTTTTTTATTTTTCGCCGGTCTGGCAGAGGGACGCCCCTGCAGGATTAGGCAGGACTTCAAAAGGTTGATTCACTTCCCTTCTATACAAGTCCCAAAAATTATTCGACTCGGGGCTGGATTCGTTCCGCCGAGGCCACTTGGATTACCTGGCTCGGGGCTGGATTCGTTCAGCCGAGGTCACTTGGTTTCTCTCAGCTCGGGGTCGAGTTACGTCCCACCGAGTCCGTCCTTTTGGTCTGGGGACGTAACATTCCCCAGGGCCAAGTGTTCATTTCAGCTCGGGGTTGGTTACGTCCCACCGAGTCGGTTTCTTTGGACTGGGGAGGTAACATTACCCAGGTCCAAGTCTCTTACACAGCTCGGGGTAGGGTTATGTCCCACCGAGTCGGCTTCTTTGGACTGGGGAGGTAACATTCCCCCAGGTCCAAGTCTTTTACACAGCTCGGGGTCGGGTTATGTCCCACCGAGTCGGTTTCCTTGGATTGGGGAGGTAGCATTCCCCCAGAGCCAAGTATCTCACTCAGCTCGGGGTCGGGTTACGTCCCACCGAGTCGGTTTCTTTGGACCGGGGAGGTAACATTCCCCCAGGTCCAAGTCTTTCACACAGCTCGGGGTCGGGTTATGTCCCACCGAGTCGGTTTCTTTGGACTGGGGAGGTAACATTCCCCCAGGTCCAAGTCTTTCACACAGCTCGGGGTCGGGTTATGTCCCACCGAGTCGGTTTCTTCGGACTGAGGAGGTAACATTCCCCCCAGATCCCGTCTTTTACTCAGCTCGGGGTCGGGTTACGTCCCACCGAGTCAAACTCTTTCGATTTGGGGAGGAAACATTCTCCCAGAATCAAAGTCCATTACTCAGCTCGGGGCCAGGTTATACCCCTCCGGTTCACGACGACCCCTGAAGGGTCTCGAAATTGTTCGGACAGCAGGAAAATAAAAAAAAGGAGAAAGATAAGAAAGACACATAAAATATATATATGTGTATGTCAAAATACAACTTGAAGTTTTATTACATAAATATATTAGTGTACATAGGGCCCCGGTCGGGTTACCCTTTCTCATTCAGCCCGCACAGGGGCAGGAATTTCTTCCTCAACTCGCTCAGACAACGGAAGGATTGGCTCGATCTCGGGAGGAGGAACAACTGCTTCATCCTCGGCTGCACGGAAGACCTCTACTTCAGGGACGGGAGGAGGGATCTCAATGCAGTCCTCGCCGGAGGCTGGAATATCAGATCGTCCTTCTAGGGAAGCTCCGGAAGCCGGGACTACCGAAATCAGGTCGGGATTCATAACCTCCTCGGTAGGGGGAGGGAGCCATTTCTGGAACTCCTCCTCGGAGATATCCCCCTTGCAATAGCTGATAGCCGCATGAATAGGATCCATATTCAAACCTGGCACCACCCTCGGACAACAGGCTCAAAAGAAGGTCCTTGTTCTTCGCCATGAGGTAAGTAGCCTGCACAAAAACAAAGAAAGTCAAGATACGAGATGAAGAAGACCGGGAACCAAAAAACAAGAAAAGAAAAAGAGAATAGAACTACATTTGCCATCTGAGAGCTCATCTCGGTGACCACAGCCTCGGGCGAGATATCCTCATATCTCGAGACCTCCTCAGGGGAATCACCTCGGCCAATTCATTGAAGGCCGGCACTAAATGGGAAGTGGCCTCCCGATGCTTTCTCCCAGGTCATCCACCCTGAGGATTACAGAACCCTTTCGCTTTTTTAAGGAGCCCACGGATGATTTTTTACCCCGGCGAGCGTCTTTCTTCTTGCCCAGGACAAGATCCTCCTCCTCCTCTTGGACCAGCTCGGTCTCCTCGGCCCCAAATTGACGCCTCATTTTCCTCAAGGGCTTCGGCGGACTGGTGAGACGAGCAGACCCCGATGATGTGCACCAGGAGAAGACAGATCACGAGCAGCCGGCTGAACTCTCCCCTGAGACGCCCTCCCAGCCTCAGCAGGATCAGGCTGTGCCCGGGAAGTTCTAGTTTCAGCATGACCAGCCTTCTTCAATAGTACCGGCCAACTTCTCAAGAAACTTCGGCCTTTTCGACATGCCTACAAAAAGAAAAAATGGAGTCAGAACCCGAGCATATAAAGCACATGATAAAAACAGCCGTCAGACATCTACCTATCCGACCCGAGACCTCCGGAGGACGGTCTGAGTAAGGCCTGACTCAACAAAGGCCGCATCATTGACCAACTTCCTCCAGTGGGCAGCATACCCCCGAGCCAATGTACCCGCCTCCGAACTTGACGAGAAACCTTGGGAGCATCTCGCCAACAAGCTGGGAGGAACCAGAGAATCAGAACCTAAGAAACTAAAAACGGGAATAAAGAAAGAAAGAAGGGGTATTAAACTCCTAACCTCCAGCCCTGAAGATGTCCGAACCGAGACGTCCTCCTCAAACGATCTCAAGACCCGACCCCAATCCCCAGTGGCCTAGAACCAAAGGTCCTTGAAATTCTTGTTGGAGTCGGGGAGTTTCTGGACAAGGTTGGACGAGCTATCGTAAGCAGAGAGGTAATACAAACCGCAGTGAGTCTTTGGGTTAGACTTCAAACGGTATAACCTCTTCACCTCTTCCAAACAAGGTACACCTAAACCTGCCGGTGCCAGACCACATATATGCCGGCCAGAATCCTCCAGCTATTCAAGCTCAATTGGCAAGGGGCAATCTCCATCTCGGCCAGCATCCAAGCAAAATAACGTTGCATCGGCAGCCGTAGCCCACACTCAAAAAAGACAGGAAGAAGCGCCACCGAGCCCTCATCAGGCTGACTAGCACGATCCATCGGGCCTGGAACTTCAGGGCAATATCTATTGGGATGTCATATCGTTGCCGCAACAGCGCCAGATCGTCCTCAGTTTATTAGAGGGGCGGTTCATGTCCAGAGCGACGACCCAATTTCACCGGGCTCTGGGTCCTTCCGAGGAACCCTCTGATGGTAGAGTCTTGTTCAATCTCAGAAGGAGTTGGGGTAGTGTCAAGGTCTTCTACACTAGGTGCCCCCGAGCTCGAGGAGAGCTCCTCAGCAGGGGGAGTTGAGATCTTAACAGGCTTTTCAGGGGAGGAACCGCTGTCAGACATCCCTGACACCCACAGAAAAACAGAGAAGGAATGAGAAGTCAGTCTACGGCTAAAAGAAACTACCCATGGTTTCCATGTTAGCTAAAACAGATGGTCTCTAAAAGTGCCCTAAAGCAGAACCCGGCAAACCATAAATCTTTCCCTAGCAAAACACAGATTCATAAAACACAAAAGGGGAAGAGGTCGTCAGAAGACTTACTTGTTCTTCTCAGAAGAGGCAGAAGGTTGTTCAGTACGGGTGTGCCGTTCCTTATTTTCACAGCACGGAGGAAGAAAAAGACCACGGTTGAACTTCGAAAGCACGGAGTTGGGCAAATCACAGAGATATTTGCAGAAAAGAAGAAGAAATTGCAGAAAAAGATTGAACAGTGAAAGCCTCGCCCTCTTATAGTCATGGCAAAGACGCTCGTGACCATTGGATCTAAGGGAAGAGCCCGGATGAACGCCAAGCGTCGACTGCAAAAGGGGTCTCCCAAGTTTAAACAGACGGCTGAGATCAGCTCACTGTGAAGACGCCTCTGCACGGTCGATTCGTTCCCTTTTTTGGCGGGAACCCGTCGGATGTTTGACAAATGTCAAACTTAGAAGAAACCCTAAGTTGATTTGATAGGCATTTAAACGGACGTGACTGATTGCGTGTCTCGAGACGAAACGCTTAAAAAGAGGCAACAAAGCATTTCTCGACCCAAGACCGACCTCCAACAGAGCAAGTCAGAAACACCTTCTTTATGTAGTTCCCGGCACCAACTTGCACGCTTGTTGGAACCGAGAACTAGGGGACAAGATGTTGATGGTGTTTTCAGGCACTATAACATTTAAGACAGCATGACGAGGACAGAAGGGTAATTCCCTGACTGGTTGAGATCATCAAAGCCGACCCGCCACAACATGTGAAGACCGACCACTTTGGTTCGGATGACCGAGCACTTTAAGGTCGGCAGGAACACTCTCAGCATAAAAGACTGGCATGACCGACCACATAAAGACCGACCACACGGCGAGACGTATTCAAGATGACGACACCCCGTTCTTGCGGATAAGATAAGCAGATTATCCTACTCTCACAAGGAAATGAAGTCAGAATCCGAAAAGGAATAAGAAAAGAGAAGGGAGAATCGGACTAGGAATCCTTACAAGGAAAGAAGACTAAAGTTCAACTAGGATTTCTTATGAAAATAGGAGTGTGATTTCTGTATTATTATAAATAGGAGGACAGAGTATGTGTAAAAATATCATCAAATCATCAACAAAAACTAGTGATCTGAATCTTCAAGCTCTGACTTGTAGAGATCCGAGAAGAGTGTTTAAGTAATAAAAGTACCATCCCTTTTGTGTCCGTGGACGTAGGTCGGATCCAAATCCACCGAACCACGTTAAATCTCCTTTGTTGGTTTTTGTGTTTGTCTGTTTTTCGCTAAATTTGCCTTTGGTTCTCCATAACCAAACAAATTCACTATTGAAGGAGGATTTTCTCGGGAGTGATATTCCAATATTGCCCTGAGACCAAAATCAGCCGTCAACAATCTATATGGAGAAAAAACTTATATAAGACATGACTTATGTGATTATCCAATGAGCATATATATTATGTTAATCAATAAATTTCTCTCAACATTATTATTGGTTAATACCAAATTTATATCAAATCATTAATAATGATCGTATCACGTTATCGATACCTGAATATCACACGAGTATTTCTCCATTTGAAAATTACCTAGAAAAGGAATTACAAAATTACAAAAAATAAAAAAAAATTCCACCATTACCTACTAAACGTGAAAAAATAAAATAACAAATATCTATTACTATATCGAACGAGTAAATCTTTGGTGCAACAGTGGTACGGATGACGTGGTATCACCAACCAATTAAAAAATAACATGTTTAATTTTCTTCCTATTTTTTAGTTGTTTTTTGACTTTTAAACACGCGTGCAAATGATGATTGGCTTGTTGCATGGATGACGTGGGTACTATGTTGCACCAAAGATTTTCTAATATCGAACGGTATTTGTGTGGCCTTTGGCCTCTCTAGATTATCTCTTCAATCCATCGACCATTTGGCCAAGTACACTATCCAACACATTTCCACAAACACAAGACGCAGCAGCGCTTTTGTTTGTGCATTGTTTAATGCTTAGTTCGATTCAATGAGATTGCTCTCGTTCATTACAAATGGCTTCCGCTCCTTCAATGTCAGGTTCATTTCTTTTTCTCTCTCTTGTAACTTTTATCTCCTTGTTTGGCTATTGAGAAAATGTGAAAATTATCTAGGAAAATTAGAATTATGATTTGATTACTTAACTTATTGGCAATTTAATTTTTGTAGTGTCAGTGGAATGCGTGAACATTTGTAAGTTATCGAAAGGCGATGCAAGTAGAAGATATTATGACTGTAGCGTTCTTTCGTGTGCTTGGAAATCTCCGAGAGCTTTGACTGGCTTTCTTTCCAGCACTGCACATCCCGTTCTCTTTTCATCATTATCGTTTGATCCAAACAGCAGAAGAAATAGAGTCAATTCTGTAAGTTTCTCTTACCTGAGAGTGAGTTTTTAAGTGAATAAATTATAATTATGATTGTGCAGGATAACCGATTACTTGATGTTATTGTCGTAATGTTTATATTTGAAAAATGGCCAATTAAGGAAATCAGATTGTATTGGTATTTACTTTTTTTTTTTTTTTTTTGGGGAATAATATTTGCTTTAAAACATCAATTTTGGTTGGACTCATGTTAATTATTCAATGCAACTTATCCATAAGTCTGTAGGAGTGCTATACAGATAGAAATGCTGTGTGCTTTAGCTTAGGTGTTAAGCCAGTTGCATGTTTATTAATAGTTATTAACTGTTCAATTTCAGCTCTGGATATATAGATGTAAGTGCTGTTCATGGTTGGGCACATTTTAATTAGTCAATGCAACTTATCTATAAGTCTGTTGAAGTGCTATACAGATAGAAATGTTGTGTGCTTTAGCTTAAGTGTTAGGCTAGATGCGTGTTTTATAAATAGATATTAACTTTTCAGTCTCATGCTTTTGCCAGAGATGTGAAGCCTTTGATTTTGGAGGTTGGTGCACTGAAGCTTCTGACCTTGTTCTTATTGGAAAACTCTCTAGATCAAGTTTACTTCATGTTGCTTGTAAAAGGTGGCGGTTTGGTTGTTCTCCATCTGTATCTTCAGATGCCTTCAACAAGGTTTCTCCTGAAAGGTTTTGGGAGGTATAATTGACCATTGTTGAACCTCTATTTCTAACACAATTGCTATAATTATGCAAGATTTGTTTGTTATACTTATTATCATGTATCTGTGGCTCAGGATCTTATGCCCACTGTATCATACCTTTCACCAAAAGAATTGGAATTGGTCCATAGTGCTCTGATGGTAAAGTGCCTGCTTTTTCTAGAATTTTTAGCATTGAATTTATTACGCAGCCTATTTCTTTTTCATGAAATGGTTGTTGTACTTAGATAGAGCATAATGGCGTAAAAGATCCATTTAGCTGACCCCTCCTAGTGGGAAAAGGCTTGGTTGGTTTGGGTTGGGTTGGTTTGGTTTGGTATTTGTATCTAAATGTAGTCTTTTTGTTGGTACAGCTGGCTTTTAAGGCGCATGATGGTCAAAAAAGACGGAGTGGAGAGCCTTTTATCATTCATCCAGTTGAAGTTGCACGTATTCTGGGTGAACTTGTGTGTTAAGAAAAAATTTGTAAATAATTCTATCATTTGGAATATTAATAATATTGCAGTGGGCAATCTAACCTGACTCATTATTAATTTTGTAGGAACTGGATTGGGAGTCTATTGCTGCTGGATTACTACATGACACGGTAGAAGATACAAATGTTGTTACTTTTGAAAGAATAGAGGAGGAGTTTGGTGCTACTGTACGCCGTATTGTAGAAGGAGAGACTAAGGCAATTATTTATCTATCTTCGTTAGCTACTAGAGTAGTCAAGTGCCATGTTGAAACTTGGAACAATATCCATGTTGATCTGACCTCAATTTGATTTCATGTCTTCTTTTTCCTGATTAGGTATCAAAGCTGGGAAAGTTGAAGTGTAAGAATGAAAACCATTCAGTACAAGATGTTAAAGCTGATGACCTACGACAAATGTTTCTAGCCATGACAGATGAGGTGACCTTGTCAATATATTTTTTTGATGCTCTTATTTCTTGTGTTAAAAGCCATTTAGCTACTGAACAACTGATATTTCAGGTTCGTGTTATCATAGTTAAATTGGCTGATAGATTGCATAACATGCGCACTCTTTCACACATGCCTCCACATAAGCAGGTAGATTTCTATTGGTCTAGTATTATTCACTATTGATCTTCTTGCTATCATTATTTTAACATCTTTATTTTTTCTCCAGTCCAGCATCGCGATGGAGACGTTGCAAGTCTTTGCCCCGTTGGCTAAATTGCTAGGGATGTACCAAATTAAGGTATATCCTTATGGTTCTTTCTCAACTTTTCAAATGATGTTTGTGCATTTTGAATTACTGATGGTTAGCTTGTTGTTTACTTTCTTGTGTTATATATTAATCTTGACGTAGAATCTAGATGGATTATCTCATTTCCTGACTGGCAGGATGAGATCTCTACTGGTTATTTTTTTTATTATTGTTAGGGTACATATTCCCTATTTTAGATTTTGGCTTTCCTTGTAGAAGTCACCTTATGACTTTGTAAGCAAGTTAACATTGTGGGAGTAGAATTTTCTTAATTAAGGCATATCTTCCTATTCTAAGAAATAATTTTTTTATTTAGGCTTTAAGATTTAATAGTATCTTGCTAACTTGGAAATAATATCTCTGTATTGATTTAAGATACTCTTTAGCCTAAATATTATCATTTATTAAGGATTGTGTTTATATTTTAGGGTGAATATTATGGTAATAGATTAACCTTATTGGAAAAGGTTTAAGAATTCCCTTAACCATGTGGTAAGCTTGGCCAGAAACCTATAAATAGATGATGTGTGCTTCACACTTTGAAGCATCTCTAATATTTAGAAGAAGACATTCACACTAGAGGCAGGGTCCACGCTTGAGGTGCAGTGCCGCAAAAGCCGGGAACCCTTGGGGTGTAGCAGCATACTGCATGGAAGCATATGCACTTCAGTTTATCTTATATGAAGTATCAAGTTTTCTTCATTAGATCACAAACGAAGAGATAAGGGAAGTTGCTGATTTCCCGAGAGCATAAAAGCCGAAGCCTCCCAAAACTAGAGAAAAGTCGGGAAGTCGTGTTTGCCATGCTTTGTTGGATGATCTTGATTCTTTTGATCTCAATCTTTGAGTAAGGCATTATTTGTGATAATTTTCTTTGGGAGAAGAGGCTACTTGTAGTAGTGAAGGGATTTCACACAAAGGCTACAAACAAATTGGTTACTATGTTAAAGTGATTTCAACTGGCAGCAGTAACTATTGAAGTCAAGTGGTGCTCGCTAAGCTAGACTAGCTAAGAGAGGATACAATAGAGAGGCGGCTATTGTAAGAGGAGGTCTTAACTTAGGTAAATCCTTTAGGTTGTAATCTTCATCATCTTAGTGGATTGTTTAATCTCTGGGCATGACCCCGTGGATGTGCTGCAATACACAAGCATCTTTTCAGTTGCATCATTTTTTTTCAAAGCTATCATATACAGAGCATCTTATCTTTTTTGCTTGACTTCTTTTCCCTACTAATATTTCCTCATATCTAGTTAAGGTGGCAATGATGTTATATTCCTGGCTTCCACTTTTAGCTAAACTTAAGCAATGAGTCCTTTCTTCATTTTAAATGCCATGCACATCTTATATCTGGTTGATTGTCCTGTTCATAGTCTGAAGACATAGTATTATTGTTGCAGTCTGAACTTGAAAACCTATCCTTCATGTACACAAATGCTGAAGATTATGCAAAGGTAAAAAGAAGAGTTGCAGATCTCTATAAAGAACATGAAAAAGAACTTGAGGAGGTAATCTTTTTCCTCTTTTTGAACAATGATGTTTGGATAAGGGTGCAGAAGTTTCATTTATCACTTACCAGTTGGCATGACGATCAAAACCAAATTTAAAATTTTGTGAACGTCAAGTTTTGAGTCTGTCAAGTTAAATCTTGCATCCAACAATTCATTGCATTTTTCATCTTTTTACTAGGCAAAAAATTTTGATGAAGAAGATTGAGGACGATCAGTTCTTAGACCTTATGACCCTCAAAACTGAAGTTTGCTCTGTATGTAAGGAGCCTTACAGGTCAAGTCATGAATCTTGTTACCATTTGCTCATTTATATTCAGCTTGTTTGCCAATTGTTATGGATCCATGCTCGGATGGGATTTTTTCCATGTAGTGAAGCTCACTCTCAAATGCACAAGAGATTTTTGGCAGGCTTTAAATGAAAACTTTTGTTGTTTTCTGCAGTATTTACAAGGCTGTGCTCAAATCTAAAGGTTCAATCAATGAGGTTAACCAAATTGCACAGGTTTGTTTTGGTATTTGCCTTGAATATGTTAATAATTATCTTGGTTTTTATCCACTTGTTCATATGTTGCTCCCTGTTTGTTATAATCAGCTTCGCATTATAATAAAACCAAAGCCATGTAGTGGAGTTGGGTCTTTGTGCAGTCCTCAGCAGGTGATCCCTTACCCAAGGCGAAGGAGCTGTGCATCTTTTTATGCTATCTGTATTTGGCTTAGCATTTGGAATTTTCTAATGTATATACTTTCTGCAGTTATGCTACCATGTCCTTGGGTTGGTTCATGGAATCTGGAACGCTATTCCTCGAGCTGTGTGTATTCCTGTCCTTTCCTCTTCTTTTCATTTTTATTTTTATTTTAATGATTTTTTATTTTTAATCCTTCCGAACTCTTGGAAGAAACTGTTCTTTTGTTGCAGAAAATTATTATTTAAATATTTTTTTATATTCTTCTTTTCAGATGAAAGATTACATTGCAACCCCAAAGCCTAATGGCTACCAAAGTCTCCACACAACTGTGATTCCATTTTTATATGAGAGTATGTTTCGACTGGAAGTTCAGGTAGCTTGGACGTTCATTTTTTCGATCTTGTTCCCCTTTCCTATGGTAGTTGAGAATTCTTGTTTACTTCAAATCATTACTAGTTAATTCTCTTCTTTGAAATATATTTCTTGATAAAATTGTCATATTGTCATTTTGAGTTCATGATTTGATTGCCTTTTTTCTTTTTGAAAAGTCTTGATTTGATTGCTTGAATGCATTTAGTTATATATGTTTCTATATTTTGGCAGATAAGAACTGAAGAGATGGATCTGATTGCCGAAAGAGGCATTGCTGCTCATTATAGTGGGAGAGTGTTTGTTAATGGTTTAGTTGGACACGCAATGCCTAATGGTAGAAGTTCAAGGGGAAAAGCAGTTTGCCTTAACAACGCAAACATTGCTCTGAGGGTATATTACTTGATAAATTGTTATAATTAACATTTACTTGACAAATTGTATAATTAGCGGTCATCATTGAAAGACATATTTCTTTATTAAGCTTTCCTAAGTCCCCTGACTTGGATGCTAATTTTATGGATGAAGTCCTGTCTTTCCTCCAGATTAGCTGGCTCAATGCGATTAGAGAATGGCAAGAAGAGTTCGTTGGCAACATGACCTCTAGAGAATTTGTGGATACCATCACAAGAGATCTCTTAGGTAGTCGAGTCTTTGTATTTACGCCGAGGGGAGAGGTAAATTAGTAACTTGCTCCCTTTTTAAGGGTTTTTTAATTAACATATAAACAGATTGTGCAAATTAGGAACTTCATATTTATCTTCATATATGTACAGATTAAAAATTTGCCAAAAGGAGCCACAGTTGTTGACTATGCTTATATGATACACACTGAAATTGGCAACAAGATGGTTGCTGCTAAGGTACTCTTCTCCCTTTTGATTGGCGTGTTGATTCTTTCTTCACATCCTGTGTTAGGCCAAAGCAAAAGCAAAACTTAGATGTTTATTGCAGGTCAATGGTAATCTTGTTTCTCCAAGACATGTACTTGCCAATGCTGAAGTCGTGGAGATAATCACCTATAATGTTAGTTTTTTTGTTCATCATTGTCTTATAATTACTATTTTGCTGGTCTCATACAATAGTGTGCGCAAATTTCTTTATTTAGTTTTATGTACTGTATTGATGTCTAGATTTATCACGCATGATGAAAGGAATATCACTGTTTTGTACCCTTTTTTATTTTTTCTCCCCAAGTTGAAAATTACCTCAATGAAGTGAGTTTCAGGAATAACTGCATTTTTAGCCATGGTAGTTTTTTCACAGTATATATCATTGTGTTTTTTTGCCTCTGTTTAACTCATTAGATCTACTACTTGTGAAGATCCATGTTGTAAACAGTCCATTTACAGAACAATTAACATGTCATGTCAACTCATCTTCTGATTTTTGTCTGATGATCCTACTCAATTATAATAAGAAGGGTAGTTCTATCTCGCCATTAGCATAAGTGAGAGTTATTTTAGTCCAAGTACTGTCATGCTACTTGCATTTTATTTTGGAAAAAGCCATCAAGACCCCTCAAGTTTGTTTAAATGTACACACTACACAGATTCAGTAATGACCACACGGATCCTTTTTTTGACCTTACTGAATTATCTACGAGCGGTCTTTGTGACAATTTCTGAAACTAAAACTAAGGAGGTATCTGTGTACATTGAGCCAACCTTTTGGGGTTCTTGGTTGTTTTCCCCCTTTATTTTCGTTTGTTATGTTCATCAGGTTGTGCATACATAAGTTATTAGCTTACTCATCTCAATAAAAATGAAAATAGTTTACATGTGCAATGTTAATCAGCCTTCACTGACTATCTCATTTTTTCAGGCACTCTATAGTAAATCAGCCTTCCAAATGCATAAGCAGTGGTTGGAACATGCTAAAACACGCAGTGCCAGACACAAAATTATGAAAGTAGGTTTACTTTTTCAGAATAGTACTAGCTCTTTTTTCTTCCACCCTTTATTATAACCTCTACCTTCTTCTTTCTTTTCTTTCTTCTTTCTTCTTTGTTTTATTTTTTATTTTTATTTTTTTAAGCACTAGATTATCGAATCTGCTTTAATAATCAAACCTTATTGTGGTTAGTTCTTAAGGGAGCAAGCTGCACTATCTGCTGCAGAAATTACAGCAGATACAGTAAGAGACTTTGTTACTGATTCTGAAGAGGAGAGTGAAGTAGAAGATCTCTCAGATAGTTCCAAACTGGTCAAACCTTTGTGGGAAAAATTTCTTATGAATGTTGTTAATATATCATCTCCTATCAGAAATTCTAAAGATGTCTGTCCTGATGAGAATGCAAGCATTTGGACACCGAAGGTCAATGGAAAATATAACAAGCATGTGCGAAATGTTAGTTCAAAAGCCGAGGGGGAGTTGTCATTGCAAGAAAAGGGTTTTACCAAAATGATACATACTAGTATTCCAATGTACAAGGAATTTTTGCCTGGATTAGAAAGTTGGCAAGCCAGTAAAATTTCCACTTGGCACAATCTTGAGGGGCACTCCATCCTATGGTTCAGTGTGGAGTGTATAGATAGAAGAGGTAATTTTCTTTTTGTAAAAATAGCCATGCCATCATGATTGGCAGTAGACACCATTGAGGTTATAAAAATTCAAATCTGGAAATATTGTTTTAGAAATTTCCTTGCAAGTTTTTAATTGCCTTTATTTCCAGCTTTTATTGACCATCAATAGATTTTGGACAGACATAATTGTTCTGTGGTTTATGTGAAGTACATAGGCTTGCATTGCATAAATGTCTTAACTTCTTAATTGAATTTCTACTGCCTTCTCCAATCGGAATGGCTTATCATTGTGCTTTAGGCTTAAATTACCAATGGCATGATTATTGATTTACCTGGTTGTTTCTGTAAAGATTTAATTAACCCTCTAATAGCAGGCATAATGGCTGAGGTCACAACAGCACTGGTGACTGTAGGTGTCGGTATATGTTCTTGTGTGGTGAGTGGTCAGTATTTATGAAGAATCTACTTATCCTTGTCTGATGGTCGTTACTAGTGTGCTTGACTTTCTGAAATTCATAACATCTATATTTTCTGTGTTAAGGCTGAAATTGACAGGGGAAGGGGAATTGCTGTCATGTTGTTTCACGTCGAAGGGAACCTTGAGAGTTTGGTAGTGAACCAAATGTTTATTTACTAATTATGATTTTCTGCTACTGGAGTCTTTTGTTCTTTCATCTTTCCCTCTTTTTCTTAGTTAATAGAATCGTTTCTTCCTTCTCAGATTAGTGCTTGCTCAAGTGTGGATTTAATCTTGGGTGTTTTGGGATGGTCTACGGGTTGCAGCTGTCCAAGCTCCACAGGATGCTAATCGAACAGTGGAACCTGTTTTCCCAACTTGTTCTCCAAGCTATTGCAAGATTGGGTATGAAATTTTGTCCCCCCCTCCTGGTTTTCTATGATAGATTTTGTTAGTTAGCTACAATGTTCTCATCTATTTGGTGGACACCAGTAACAAAATAAACCAGCAGACCATTTGAGCTTAGTCTGTGGATTCAGGGCACTGTATATAGAAAAAGAGTGATAGTTAGATGAGTATATACCTGCAAAGATACTTACCATGAAAAGATGGCACAACGTATATATAAAGCATTGTACGGATACATAATTCTTTTATGGTCTAAATATTTAATCTTCTTCTATATTTATTTGTGATTTTATGTACAACTGAATCGTTTTGTAAATTGTGTTATGTATCGCTGACCATAAATGAAAGCTGTAGGCCTCTATCCCCCCTCTGTCATGTATCTTATATTTATCAGTATTGTATCTAGTTATTCAAATTCTTTCTAAGCAAACAGATGTGGCACATGTGCATTTTTATGTTCCAATGGGGTCTGGTGCACTTAACAGCATTGAGGTTGGTGGTGGTGGGTGGGGTTGGCAGTGAAATTGTGGAGATTCTACTTTCAGGATTTCATACTTTCTGGACATCGTTCTTATTCTGTTCCATTTGATTATATATTGTAGCTGGGAATGTATTGCTAATATGGTCCTTGATTATGGATCTGCTGTTAATATAAACAATGAACTCCGTAATAATAGCAGCTAAGGATGTCTGTGCTGATTTGCCAAAAACTTCAGAAAATATTAGCAGAACCCTGATGTATTTATTACATATAAACTCTGAAATTTATCTGTGATGATTCTTTAAACTCGTGGACCAATGACAGAATTCTCATAAGAAAGATCATGGAGCGGAGATGTACGATGAATGTGCAGAAGTAACAGCAGCAAGATTATTGCCAGCAACAACCAAACACAAACTTCCCGCATTGGCAAGTGTATGCTCTCAACTTTGGACATGACAAACTCCTGTGGTGTTTTCTTGTTCAATGTCGGTGCATTTTCATTCTTGCTTCCGTTTTCACTGTTGCTGTTTAGGTAATCACATTCTATCTTGGCCATCTTCTCCACTGAATTCTGATTGCTGGCATTCATTACTTTGAGTTCATGTGACAAAGCCTCTATCATATCTGTTGGCCAAATTGCTTCAACATTGGATTCCCTGGAAGAGCTGCCTGTCCCTTCTTCTGAGCTCTCTTCCTCTTTCTCCGTGACATCTTCTTCGCTACTATCCTCATTGCCATGCTTTTCATCATGATCATCTTCGTCATCACCTTCCTCTTCTTCAACTGGCTGCATTGGTAAGTTCTCATCTTCCTCACTTTCTTTTTCTTCTTTTTCAACGGGCTGCATTTTTGAATTTGCTTCTGGAGCTATTTCTCCTTCTGGGCGCACTTCCTCTTTATCCATGACATGCTCTTCGCTACCACCATAATCTTCTTCTTCTGCTGCTTCTTCTGACTGCATCGGTAAAGCGTCCTCTATTGCCAAATTTTGTGTCTCGGCTAGTTCATCCTCTTTCTCCGTTTCAGTGTTCTGTATCAGTTGCAAATTCTCTACAGAGTGATTCTTGATAATGATATCTGGCGCTTGCAATGAAGTCTCTTCATTGTTAAGAATCTCATTGCACGGTTCAATGCTTTCCTTGTTGAAGTCATCAGAGAAGAGGATCTCTTGTTGAGGATCCTGATCCTCTTTTTCCCCATCCATTATGGCCACGGATTTATCTCCCTGAACCAAATTGTTCAACACATCAATATTATACTTTTGGAACCACATAATCTCATCATAAATCAATTTTATCGACAGAGATATTCTAAATTACCGAGTCCATATTACGGGCAGAGATCAACTCCCGGGAATCCATGTGGCTTTCTATTACAGCTACCGTTGGTGTCGAATGATTTGTATAACTGCAAATGGAAACAAGTATTATAACATAAACACAATCTGAAAGAATGAAATGACGACAGCAATAATAATTGCTAACCAATACTTTTGATGCACAGCTGTTGTTGGATTTTGAAGAACGGAGCCCAACCCTTGAGTTACGTCATGTATTTTCTCGGGGAGTGTATCTGCTGCTGCTGCTGCAGCATCTTCATTCTTCTGATCATATCTAGCACTGTTTATTTTCTTGATGATGGTAAAAGCGGCCACCAAGCCTCCACCCAGCAATACCACGCCTCCTATAACACATCCACTACCACCAACGTTAAAGCGTAGCTGTGATTTCTTTTTCTCTTGAGAGCTCTTGTTCTCCAACATGATTTCAAATTAGAAGGTTATTGATTTTTGTTTGCTTTGGTGAATGAAATGGTTTTGTTCCTTTAAAGAGGAGAGAAGTTTGACTTGGAAAGAAGTGAAGTATCAAACTCGGAGTTTGAAGCGGACATCGCCTTTAACAGATTTGTGTTACTTTGTTGGTATCTTCATTCCTTCTTACTCGTTCGCTCCTTGATATTCTGTTATTGTTACCGCCTGTGAGGTATGTTCCGTGACCTTGTTTATTGTCTTGATCGCCCACGAGTTTTACGTGCCACCCCCAACCTAAAAGAACCCTCACTTCATTATTTAAATAGCTGTCACAACATTGTGTCTCCGGGGGCACTCAGATGCCTTAATTTTATTAATATTTGAGTTGACATAGGAGGTGAGGTGGAGTGGTTGAGATGTTATTATAGGACCAAAATTTTATTGCTGGCTTTCAAATTCGCCGTCATTTACGATTTAATCTTTTAGTTTTATTCCATATTAATTGAAGATAATTTTTCTAATATTTTATCCCATATTATTTGGGAATAATGATTTTTTGTAGTTTATCACATATTGGATAATGATTTTACCACAAGTTCTCTCTATAAAAAAATTACAATTCTTGTAATTTTTATTTATTCAGAAATAAGAATAAAACCTACAACTTTACCATATATTCTACTATCTTCTTTTTATCCTCTTTTATAACACGTTATCAGCATGATTTGTTTGTATTTATATTTTTTCACACCAAAAATTCACGCTGAATCATAAAAAAATTGAATGATGATTGATGCGATCTATCAAAAAAAAAATTATGATTGATACAAATTATCAATCATCCAAAAGAGAGAAAAAAATAATAGTGATTGATGCGAATCATCAACCATCATCATATATGTGGCATGGCTTCCATGCAATTCTTGCCCAAGTTGTGAGGATGTTTCAGCATGGCTCCTTTAATTGAGGATTTTTGTGAGTGAAAAAAAATTAATAAATTATGGGTAAAACCTTTATTTAAATCATCATATATGCCACTGTTTAATTTTGAAAATTCAGGTAATTGCACAAATTTTACTATTACATATCCAATTACAAATCTCTACATGTGGTCACGCTATACTACATGTTGCAGCATTGAATCGTGTTAGACTTATAGCTTATCATCAATATTCTCCAATGCAACTTGTACTTGGTCACTAACCTGATATTTCCCATCCACGCACTTTTGGCTGTTTTGTGCATGTTCTCGTTCACCCCCACAACACACAAAGATGGGACATCAATGTCATTTGGAGATCTATATTTCCTTTAATTCACCTTCCATTATTAGATATTTAGAACCCTTGACAAGTGATCTTTTTACCACACGTTTCGCGGATTGTCATTTTGATGAGACCATTTTTCCACCATTAGGGGAAAAGAAAGAGTCTATTTAAGTAAGACATGAGCTTTCTTGGAAAGTTCCTACTGTGTCTCATTTAGATCCTCGTACTAGTTAATGTAAAAATGAAATGCGAAGGATAATCACTTGCAACAAATTACAAAACAATTACCATATGCAAAAAAAGTAACCAAGTCACATATTCTAGCTGCTAATACGCTATCATAGGTGATTGTTCCGGTTGAATAATCTAGTGTAAAGGCAACCAACGAATCATCTATTGCACGTCAGAAGCGTGGTAGACTATTTGATTCTAAAGATATTATTCCTCAAAATAGGAAATTGAGAGATCTGTATCCTATTGAATATAATGCACGACCAATGAATATATCCACCTATTTCGAATCACCAGTTCCAGAAGAACCGATAGCCCTTGAAGAGGCAGTAACCCCTGAAGAGGCATAAAAATAAAAAATGAGGAAAAATTTACAAACTATGCTTACAAAATAGAAACGTGAGATCAAAAGAAAATAACCATCGATAATGTATTCTCATACACAGTACCTACTGAAATTATAAATGATTTTGAACCTCAAACTATCAATGAATGTAGACAAATACATGATTGGCCTCAATGGAAATAAGCAATTTAGGCAAAATTGACTTCTTTAACCAAACGTGAAGTATTTGGACCCGTAATCTAAGGACCTGAAGATGTCAAACCTATTGGTTACAAATGGGTGTTTGTAAGAAAACGTAATGAACCTAATGAAATTATTAGATATAAAGTGTGACTAGTTGCATAAGGTTTCTCGCAGAGACCTGTTATTGACTACGGGGATACATATCCTAAGTGATAGGTACCATTACGTTTCGATTCTTAATCAGTTTGGCAGTCTCTGAAAGACTAGACATGCGTCTTATGGACGTAGTGATAACATACTTGTATAGTCACTTGACACTGATTTTACATGAAAATCCCCGAATGATTGAAAATGCATGAAGCATATAGATCAAATGATCGTAAATTATGTTCAATCAAGTTATATGGATTAAAATAATCCAAATGCATGTGGTAAAACTGTTTGAGTGAATATTTGATGACGGAATGATATATAAATGATTCTTTCTGCCCATGCGTATTTATTAGAAAGTCTGAATCTGGATTTGCTATTATAGTAGTATATGTCGATGACATGAACTTAATTAGAAATCATGAATAGCTTATAAAATTGATGAATATTTAAAAAGAGAATTTGAGATGAAAGACTTGGGAAAAATAAAATATTATTTTGGCTTACAGATCGAGCATAAAACTAACTGAGTATTTATCCATTAATATATCTATATTGAGAAGATTGGTCATCCATTAAGTACTCCAATGGTAGTCGAATCTCATGATCTTAAAAATGATTCATTTCGTCTTAGAGAATATAATGAAAAGATATTTGGTCTAGCAGTTCCGTATTTTAATGAAATTGGTGCCTTATTATATTTAGCTCAATTCACAAGACCGAACATTACATTCTCAATAAATTTATTGGCCAGATTTAACTCCGCACCAACTTGACAACATTGGAATGACGTCAAACATATTTTACGTTATTCTCATGGGACAACAGACTTGGGATTTTTTTTTTAAATGAGGTAACACAAAATCCAGGTCTTATTGGTTATACTGATGATAAAGCACATTCACAAACAATATACGTTTTTACCTATAATAACACGACAATCATGGCGATCTACAAAGCAGTATTTTGTTGCAACCTATTCTAATCACTCAGAGGTACTTGCACTACATGAAGCAAGCAGAGAATGTATATGATTAAGATCACTTATACTTCACAGTCAGAGCATAAGCAACTTAAACTATGGTACAAATATTCCAACAATGATATATGAAGATAATACTGCATGTGTTGTACATATTAGATGAGGTTACATCAATGGATACAAAACCAATCACATCTCACTTAAATTCTTCTACACTCATGAGCATCAGCAGAGCAATCAAATTGATTTCAAACAAATACGTTCAACTGATAACTTTGAAGACGTATTTATGAAAGCTTCACTGATATCAATAATTGAGAATCTTATACATTGTATTGGCATGCGTCGACTTAATAAGTTATTCTAATGATATCTTTTGAGGGGGAGCCTTTCAACATGGAAGCGTATTTATTGACGTGATGAACTACACTTAGATGAAAGTGCGTTGTACTCTTTTTCCTTCGACCATATTTTATCCCACTGGATTTTATTGGCAATGTTTTAATGAGGTAATATTAGGTCAAACAGATAATGTGAACTTAAAGTGATAGGTCCCAAGGGGGAGTGTTGTAAATTATGTTGTCCCTCACTTTAATTTTTACACTTGCAGTTTTATGCCACATTGATTAGAGAAATTATTCTAAATTGTATCCCATATTATTTAAGGATAATGATTTTATTAGTTTATCCACATTACTTAGGGATAATGTTGTTACCCTAAGCTCTCCCTATAAATAGAGAGCAACTCTTGTAATTTTTATTCATTTAGAAATAATAATAAAGCATGTAGCTTTATAAGGTAGTATGCTCTATTCTTTTAAAACCAAAGAAAAAACATTCAAATTCGAAAATAACACTATGTATAAATGAAGATTAAATTACATATCTTTCAATTTTGAACAAAAACAAAACACATGATGTGTTTAAAGATGTAAGGTGCTTATTAGAGATGGCCTTAAGAGTTACCTCAATTTTGGGGTGGTTTAAGTGTAACATTCCCAATTCAGAGGTGTTACCGGCAGGCAACATATTCCAATATTACCTAAGCCTTTGGGTATCTCTGTTAAGATATTCATCTCATATGCTATCAATTATATGACGCAACATCATACACACATCACATATAGAATTCAATTAATGCATGAACCACATTATATAAATATGATTATAATCTAGTTGATCTTTTACAACAAACTATACTATTACACAATTGTCGTACAACAAGACCATAAACTACATTAGATGTGAATGTATGTCTGACATGACAGACCGACACGACTAGTGACTGCAGTGCTACTCATGTCTCTGATCCATGTCCCCAAAATATAATTGTGGCTCACTAGCTAAAAGATCCTACAAAACTGTAGAGTGAGGGGTGAGTCCTAGTGAACTCAGTAAGTGGAGCTATAAGAAAAATAGATTCCAGATTAGTAAATCCAGTCGTAAAATAAATTATATTGTGAAATAGTGCTTTAAACTCATAAAAGTATAAACTAGTTCATGCCTGAAATCTCTGTCGAAAACCAACACTTTGAAAATATGGAATCTCAAAACTGTAGGGAATCTGTAGAAAACCTGACGCATGAGGGCGTTACATATCATCGTCCCTCCATATGTCTAAACTAGTGCATTGGGACGTTATATATCGCCGTCCCCCAAGTCATTAAAGTTGCACTCAGGAATGTCTCATCTGAGACATCTAGAGATCTAAGGACATTACGTATCATCGGAACCCTGGTCCCGTATCCGTAATACTACAAGTGCACATGTTCTCTGTATCCATCAATTCCAGTAATTTCCGTCCAAAAATAGAACATAAATGATAGATATCTACAATCAACTCATAAAAAAGAACCATAAATATATTCTCTGAGTCACAATGCTCATAAATCCCATAAGCTATCTTAAATCGTGTAAAACCAAAAAATCAACAAATTTTAAATAAAGCTCATAATAAATCATAAATCCATCGTAAATAACAAAATTCAACAAATGAATAAATAAATCTGAAATCAAGTACTCCACTCACAGTTCTCTGATGAGTTTCTAACACTTCATGGTGTAGGCAATCATCGGGAATCATGGCACCGATCTAAAGTCAGAGTAATTATTAGTTTGTATAACTCAGAATACTTTCGTCAGGCACAATAGA